>NQII01002632.1:165876-310657 GCA_002778355.1 Clitarchus hookeri | reverse complement strand
TTTCATGTAAGTAGATAGCTATCCCTCCCTCCCCATGCCCCCCCCCCAAAGTTTTATTGTTTTTACTACTTTTCAGAAATGGAACACTTTAACTGAGCACGAGGGAGAAATGTTGAAGTAGCTGGAAGATGGCAGTTCTTGTGAACCTGGCTGCTGGCTGGGGACAAGAAGACAAGCTGGTGGCCATCTTGGAATTACCTTTTTCTCTCAAAACTTGACTTTTTTCACTTAATAATTGTCAAGATCATGGGAATTTTCCTCAAAATTCCCCGAATTTCCCTCAAAACCAGCAAAACTTCTACAAAAAAATGTGTTTTGCACAATTTGGCTGGCACTTTCACAATGTGGTGGGATCCGGCAGAAATCAAACAAGTGCCAGTCAGATTGGGAATCATTGACAAGCACTTAATGCTTTATCATTCCATGCCAGCTCCATCCACCTTGTCTGAAGAATGTTTGAGTTCATTGCCCCGTCATGCAACTCCATGCATTATCTTGTTACAAGTGTATATTCTACGACCTATGTCAAGTACGCATATGCTAAGGACAGCAATACCAATCACGCACACATATATACTAATTATACATATACCAATCGCACATATGCTAATTGCGCACACGTCAATCACCCCGCCATATTGCCTTCATCCTCCAGCCATTTTGGATTCCTGCCCACGCCTGCTCTATCCCTTGGTTTTCTCATCTCCCTTCTGCCTATTTTCTCTCTTGCCTTCTATCATTCCTTCTTGTCTCCCAGTCCTATCCTCTCGCTCTTGCTTTTTACGCCCTCCATCTTTAATTCCTGCGCCTGCTGCCAATTGTCTGCTGTAGGTGGCCATCTTTAATTCTCACGCCTGCCATCAGTGTGTGCTATGTTATACCATTTGCAGCTAGGAGCACTGGTATCAATTTGGCCATTTTGTGTGTTGGTAATCATCTCGCCTGCAGGGGCGCACTAGCATCGGGGAGCTAAGTTTTATCAATGTTTGCTAGGAGGGCTGGAAATTTTTTTTTTAGTTGATTGTTGTTTCGGAACTCAAAAAATGCCGAAAACGTGCAGGATCGTTCCGGCACCTGTTGGGTCGGCAGTCGAGCGTCCTGACCAAAAGACACTGTTACATCTAGGAAATGAGGGTGTTTAATGTCAAATATATATATAGTTATTACCATCCTGGCATTCGTAAAAAAAATTTGTACAGGCCCTGACTTTATATAAAAATCACCATTGCATAGCTAGGAGAAGAAATAAAATAAATACCCGTATCGGCTAACGCACTCCCTATACAATAAACTTGTCATCGCAAAAAAAGAGTATGTTTCATGTCGAATGTACGCATAGGAAANAAAAATACTCGCATCGGCCTACGCACTCCCGAGACAATAAACTTGTCACAGCGAAAAAAAGAGGATGTTTAATGTTGAATACATAAAGAAAAAAACTGCAGGCGTGCATGCACACACATACACACACCTGTATATGTGTAAAACGTTTATATGTAAAAAATTAATAGCACTTATATTATGCCTATTTCGGTCTGCGTAAGCGGTGGCAGCCAATTAAAACTACATTTGCATGTAACATGCAGCTATACATATATATACGCAATTCCACTGCGACACACATGTGCTGCAATCTCGTCCACGCACTTTAGTATCTCCAACTTGTCCTTGCATTCAGCGCGCCACGGAGCGAAGCTGGCCCACACACACTAGCCTAAAGTCGCACCATGCGCACATGAATTACGCCTTAAGCCCACTTATAAGCATAGTTGGCTATTATTTCTGAACTGTTTAAGATAGTCACCAAATTCATAACAAAGGCATCACCCCCAATGAGGAAAACGACCACAGAGGCAAGTATGCTCTCAGCGCACTTATAAACAGAGTTGGCTTNCTACATTTGCATGTAACATGCAGCTATACATATATATACGCAATTCCACTGCGACACACATGTGCTGCAATCTCGTGCACGCACTTTAGTATCTCCAACTTGTCCTTGCATTCAGCGCGCCACGGAGCGAAGCTGGCCCACACACACTAGCCTAAAGTCGCACCATGCGCACATGAATTACGCCTTAAGCCCACTTATAAGCATAGTTGGCTATTATTTCTGAATGGTTTAAGATAGTCACCAAATTCATAACATAGGCATCACCCCCAATGAGGAAAACGACCACAGAGGCAAGTATGCTCTCAGCGCACTTATAAACAGAGTTGGCTTTTATTTCCCACCCACCGAAGCTATAATCACCAAATTCATAACACAAACGATGAACTGGGTCGCAGGGTCAAGCATGCACTAAACCCACTTATAAGCATAGTTGCACACCATTTAACACACACCGAAGCTATAGGCACCAAATTCATATCATAGGCATCACCTCCGATGGCAAACGCGGTGGAAGGGTCAAGTATACTTTAAGCCCTCTTATAATCATAGTTGCCAGACATTTCCCACTCACTGATGCTACTGCCATTAAATTCATATCACAGGCATCGCTCCCAACATCCAACAGGACAGTGAGGTAAATTATGCCTTCAGCATTCCTGTAAGCATAAATGTCTGCCAATTCCTATCTGCTGAAGCAACAGTCGCCACATTCATATCACACACATCACTTCCAACTACAATTAAAGAGATCAGGATAAGTAGGCCTTAAGGTCTGTTATAAGCATAGTTGGGCAGCATTTCCGAACTTTTGAATTGCGGGAACATGTAACAGCCGTCCACACCTGTAAAGAGAATAAAGTTATACTTACAAGTGTGTCGCAAAGTTACTGATGCATGTAGGAGTGTAGGGTCTGAAATAGCACACATATATGTATTGGTCTGTACGCACTCTACAATTGCCCACCGCAAGAGAGATGACACTGATATGTGCTAATGAAAACAGATATAAAAAATAATTATAAAAGCAAATAGTTATAATCATTTACCAACCAATGCATATTGCTCGAGCATCTAGNCTACCGACATCCAGGCTCTATATATAAATGTGAAAATATATACATGAATAAAGGTTATCATGGGTAACATACAACAAACAACTATATGCGAAAAAACCAACATATATATATGCGCTCCGAGCATGATGTACATGTAAATGGTAAAATGTAATGGTAAAACTCACACATAGTAATATATACAAACATCATCAGTTCAACACAAGGACCAAAGGCCCTAGTCATTGTTAGCATGGGTAACATTTACCAACCAGCCTCTATAGACAGTAATAGCGATATCAACGTTACTATTGCTCCAAGAATTTTGGTAAAAAGCTGGACTACTCAAGGACATGAAAAGAGCATACGTTCACAAGGACCAACCTCAAAAAAATCTACGATGTGCAAAGTGCGATACATGTTACGCAACTTGTAAAGATTGTATTCCTTTGCTTGCTAAGAAAGAACATACATTTTAACCATTAGTCACGCAAGAGAGATGACACTGATATGTGCTAATGAAAACAGATATAAAAAATAATTATAAAAGCAAATAGTTATAATCATTTACCAACCAATGCATATTGCTCGAGCANTCATTTACCAACCAATGCATATTGCTCGAGCATCTAGCGCTGTACATTATGTTAGGCTAAAAAATTTCCATTGTAAAGTGTGGGAGGCACAGGAGCTATAAGGACAACACTGTTACACACTAATGAAAACAGATATAAAAAATTGAATGTAAAGGAAAATAGTTATAAGAACTTACCATGCAGCGCAATCACATATTACACAAACGTTAAACGATGCTAGACAAACCCAGGCCATCCTGGTTAGTACAACAGAATATTAAACGACTTCTATATGAACCGATTGGAACGAAACCATCAAATTCAGAGTACAGACAACACTCACATCACTAGCAGCAGGACGCATCCGACCTGACCGACGTTGTGCAATCAACTAACATCTTGAGAATCTGTAAGGCAGTCCAGGTGGTTGGCCGGCGGCGCGAGCATCGTGCAGGTCTCGGCAAGTCAAAGGAAAGTCACATAATGCTAGCCAAGAGAGATACGACAGGCTCCAGTGTGGTAGACCAGCTGAGTCTCACATGCACTTACTTCCCTTTATGAGAGAAATTCAGTTATACAGTAAACTGTAACAATTTATTTTGTTTTAAATAATATATAAATGTACTTATTTGAATATATACCATTTATAGTGCTAGAACTGTAAGCTCATGATGAAACAAATTAGCCATGAATCACTCACCACAAATTTTTATTAACAAAGAAATATCATTAAATGTACAAACTTTGAAATGAAGAGTAAGGAGGCATCGCAACACACATACATTTCAACTATGTATGTACTCTGCTTTTAGGAGACCCAAAACATAAAGAGAAGATATTTACCTTAACTAAAAAAACTGGTGTAGCCGTTTCATATACGGAAGACCAGGACACCATCAGTGCATCTCGTAGCTATTGATTTGAACTCAACAGAAGCACAGGCCACAATGATTATCCTCCCTTTCTGTCCACTGTATACATCCCAAACCAAGAAAGCAACTTGGCACTTACAATTATTGTAATTATACCACTTTTGACAAAACAGTATGTCAACTTCAGAATGATAAGCATATTACGTTTTACATATGCTATTGAAATTGTATAGGAAATATCTTGTGTACCTTAACGGCGCTGGAGACAGTGCATCATCCTTGAGAATAAGGTATCGCAGGTTCAATCCCCTAAAGAGACCAATCATTTCACAGGTAAAAATACAACATGATACGCAATTAAAACTTCTGTNCGCAGGTTCAATCCCCTAAAGAGACCAATCATTTCACAGGTAAAAATACAACATGATACGCAATTAAAACTTCTGTCTTATATCTACTTATTTAAGCATTGAACACATCATGCAACAATCGCAATGAACTATATCTCCAACCAATAATTTGTACATAACCGTACTCCATGTATGTTCATCTCGAATACTTGCAGTCTACCGGCCATTTATAANCCAACCAATAATTTGTACATAACCGTACTCCATGTATGTTCATCTCGAATACTTGCAGTCTACCGGCCATTTATAAATATCTATCAAGCAGGTCACACTGTGACAACCCGAAACGGTCAACATGAACTGTCATGTAGTGGTAATGGTATACAAGCATACATAGTATAAAAATGGTTCTCACTTCGTCGTGTAGCATGGTGGAAAGCAGATTGTTATGACTGCATTCATCTATCGCAATTGTGTATGCAGTTACAATATAAAGACGGAATCAATGGTTGAAGACTGACCATCTGTAACACTAACTGCATTGCCAATAGCAAGGGACTGTGGAGATTCGCTCCTTACCATCACAACGACATGAAAGTAGTCTTTGCATGTTCAGCATTGCATACACTACGATAACTACGACATGGTGTTCGCCCGCAGTGATATTCTGAATAGGCATAGCAAGAAGTGCAAAGACAATGCATGTTGATCATCNCTACGATAACTACGACATGGTGTTCGCCCGCAGTGATATTCTGAATAGGCATAGCAAGAAGTGCAAAGACAATGTATGTTGATCATCGGGAAGGCAGTGGAAGTATTGTAGCAAGACATTTACTTGCAGCCTACCAGACATTTATAAACACATAGCAGTAGGAAAATTCTTAGACAATAGGAATTTTAAAAAAATTAATTATTTTTTTTTTCCTAATTTTTGTATTTATTCCTATTCTTAACCAAATCACACACACACACACACATAATATGTCATTCAATAAAGCCTCTAGCTCTGAGTTCATCAATAATCTAATTTATCTCTTCACTGACAGAAAGACATCCCCTTCTTTGCAATGCAGCCAACACCCACAGTCTATCAACCAAGTCATTGGGGTCTTCAGAAAATAAGTTGCGAGACTTCACGTCTCACGTCACAGAAGGTTCACGATACATGTGTGCATGCATGTTCTTCTGTGATGAGTAGGTTGTGAGATACCTCTCGACCAGAGTACTAGGTTCAAATCCATGTTTCTTGTGCCCCAACTTCAAGTAGCCCTTATCTTCAGCAACACGTTTACGCTTTTGCTTTGCAGATGTCGACACTTAATCATCAGTAGAATATGCATATTTCACAGCATCACCAGTAGTCTTGAAGGTAACATTATCGTTCTCAACGTCCTTGTTATTTGTAACATGTTAGTTTTACATTTTACATGTTAACGGTGCATGTTTGTTGTTCGCAACTTCTGAATGGCTCACACTTTCTATAGTNACACGTTTACGCTTTTGCTTTGCAGATGTCGACACTTAATCATCAGTAGAATATGCATATTTCACAGCATCACCAGCAGTCTTGAAGGTAACATTATCGTTCTCAACGTCCTTGTTATTTGTAACATCTTAGTTTTACATTTTACATGTTAACGGTGCATGTTTGTTGTTCGCAACTTCTGAATGGCTCACACTTTCTATAGTGCATGTCTGCAGGCCCGGTTAATGTTATGGGTGCTCGAACCATCGTTAGTTTATCCGATGAATCAGCAGGAAGGCTAGTCATAGCCTTGTCTTGTGCAAATAAGTTTAATTCATGCTGTCTCGTGCCAAGAAAAGTTGCATTACCTTTACACATACCAGTGTGTCTATTTAGATTATCACTTCTACGAAATGCTGCACCACACATATGTCATGCTAGTATACTGGAGGTGAGTTAATTGAACATTTGCTCTGTTTATGGCAACATGCGATTGAAAATTTATTGAAGGTCTTGCCACAATAACTGCATTGTTTTACGTGTAATTGTTGAACACTAGGTGAAGGTTTGCATGTAGTCGTGCAGGACATGCTCAATTGCACATCCTCAGTGGTCTTCATCATCATCAAGCATACATTTGCACTGCTACGCAGTGCTGACTCCTCACTACTATATTCACGCAGTACCAGTGCCGCACATGTCAGTTTAACAACTGTGTGATTTTCTGTGGTTGCAGTAATTTATACCGCCATTCTGCCAGTCAAAAATTAAGCTATGTTGTAATTCTCTGTAGCGGGCTGGAGGGAAATCAGTATGTGCTTATTTGCTAAGTGGATAGTGCCCACTTGTTCTCAGCTCTAGATGATTTACTGAAGTCAGGGTCCCACCCGAACCGTTGGTAACAATTTCTACTTCTTCTTGATATAACTTGTGTATACTGTTGATACCTGCCAAATGCTGAAGTTTGGAAGTAGGTATTGATTCTGCTCTGCGGCGTGAGGCGCCAGCACTTGATGCTAGCCCTCAGTGATAGGGCGTACACATACGTCGACANTGTACTAATAAATTACACTGTATTTGTGAGTTCATATAATCGAGTTTTATTGTTGCTTGAACAGGTTAACTGGTACATTAACTCACGAGACAAACTCCCCTCCCCTTTTTNTGGAAGTAGGTATTGATTCTGCTCTGCGGCGTGAGGCGCCAGCACTTGATGCTAGCCCTCAGTGATAGGGCGTACACATACGTCGACACTGTTGTCTCTAGGTCCAATTTACTAATAACATACACTTTATACGNAGCTGCGAGCTTCGCCAGAGCGTGTGTTCTGACGAATAAAATATAGGGATGCAGAATGCGTCACTGTCAACAACAGAGTTTTCTATTACAGATGCATGATACACAGCTACATTCGAGGTCTTGAAGGTTCGGGTACAATATCACCATCGTGGGGCTCTGGTTTTGTATAGCTTTGGTCTAGCCACATATTATATTTGACAGCACCATGTTTTTCTACCTCATCGATAAGTTGGTTTATTATATTAGTTTTCATACTTGACTGGAAAGAGCAGACATATTTCAATGTAATTNAGCTGCGAGCTTCGCCAGAGCGTGTGTTCTGACGAATAAAATATAGGGATGCAGAATGCGTCACTGTCAACAACAGGGTTTTTCTATTACAGATGCATGATACACAGCTACATTCGAGGTCTTGAAGGTTCGGGTACAATATCACCATCGTGGGGCTCTGGTTTTGTATAGCTTCGGTCCAGCCACATATTATATTTGACAGCACCATGTTTTTTANCACATATTATATTTGACAGCACCATGTTTTTTAACCTCATCGATAAGTTGGTTTATTATATTAGTTTTCATACTTGACTGGAAAGAGCAGACATATTTCAATGTAATTGTTATCATATTCGGTGCAACATAATCTTTTAAAAGCCCCCTGAATGCAAATCGCTTCAGGAAAATGCCATTAACATTAGGTTTTGGCTTAGGCTGTGTTGTACAATCAGATGATGATGATGATGTGGCAGGTGTAATATTCGATATACTATTAGTGGCAGCTTGTGAGCAATTTTTGGTTTTTTACGAAGTTTCAAATGTCTTTTTAAATCAGCAAGTGTATATGTCCTTCGACACGTATCACATTGATATATCATACGAATGGTGCTCTTCACACAATTACTTTTTTATGCCTCCTTGTATTGTATGCATATGTAAACATCTTGTCACAATAGTTGCATGGATGTCTTGGTGGGAGCAGTGGTCTTGTGGTCAGGATGCTTGACTGCCAACCCAAGAGTTGCTGGAACAATCCCACAGGCCTTTGGCATTTTTTGAGTTTCAAAACAACCACCAACTAAAAAAAATTTCCATTTCTCCTAGCAACCACTGATAGAACTTAACTCCCCGTTGCTAGTGCACCCCTGCAGGCAACGTGATTATCAACATAAAATGGCTGCAATGATTCCATCGCTCCTAGCTGCGAATGGTAGATCTTAGCAAACTCTGGTGGTGGACGTGAGAATTAAAGATGGCCACTTACAGCAGACTATTGGCTGCAGGNCGGTAGATCTTAGCAAACTCTGGTGGTGGACGTGAGAATTAAAGATGGCCACTTACAGCAGACTATTGGCTGCAGGTGCAGGAATTAAAGATAGGGGGCATAAAAAGCAAGAGTGAGAGGATAGGGGTGGGAAACAAGAAGGAATGATAGAAGGCAAGAGAGAAAATAGGAGACCAGAAGGGATAGAGCAGGCATGGGCGGGAATCCAAGATGTCATAGTGATTGANAAGGCAAGAGAGAAAATAGGAGACCAGAAGGGATAGAGCAGGCATGGGCGGGAATCCAAGATGTCATAGTGATTGATGTGTGCACAATTAGCATAAGTGTGTTTAGTATTTGTACAATTAGCAAATATGTGTGCGTGATTGGTATTTCTGTTCTTAGCATATGCATACTTGACATAGGTCAGAGAATATATGCTTGTATCAAAGAAGTGCATGAAGTGTCATGATGGAGCATTGAACTCAAACATTCTTAATACAAGGTGAATGGTGCTGGCATGGAATGATAGAGCATGAAGTGCTTTTAAATGGTTGCATAATCCGGCTGGCTTTTGCTCAATTTTCGCCGAATCCTGTTGCAATGTGCAAGTGCCAGTCACATTGTGCAAAACACATTTTTTCCGTGAAATTTTATTGGTTTTGAGCAAAATCCTGTAAATTTTGAGGAAAATTCCAGCAATTTTGACAATTGTTGAGGGGAAAAAGGGAAATCCAAGATGGCCACCAGTTTGTCCCCTTGTCCCCAGACCTTAGCCAGGTTTGCCAGGACCCCCATTTTTCAGCTACTTGTTGACTTTCACAATCTTTCAGTCCTCTGCTCTACCCCTATATGTAATAGTGGTCCCTGTTATTTATGCAGTTTCACAGCACAGTCTCAGTATTTCAGAAATTAATTTTCATAAATTGGAACAGTTAACTAATTGAAAATAAATTAGCAAGTCAGAGAATTAGTAAAGGTGATTTTCTGACCCTGCAAACGACACATACACCAGCATAGTTCATTTTTGTCAATGCCAGTGCTGGGTAAGATAATACAGTTTTACCATATCTTTAGTCTATAAATGAGTTGTATATAGTAAATGCATTATGTTTTATGCACTGTAGGGTATGGGATGTAAAATTGTTCACGCATTGTAGTTGTTCAAACTTAGATTTAAAAACAATTATAGAATTATGCTACAAGTATATTTTACTGATAATTGACTGGTCAAGAAAACAGCTAATGTTATTGCTGAAGTACATTAACTAACAAAATCAACCTTATATATTTATTTATGCGTGGTTTTATTTCTGCTAATTATTATACATTAAAATACCACAATTCCAAATGAAAGTAAGAAGGAAATTGATAGACAGTTCAATGATTTGGCTAGCATATAAAATAGATGTAACATTTCTAAATGTGATGGGGGAAAAAAATATATTGAGAACAGAAAATACTTCCACTGAGAGGTACATTTAATCATTATTAAATTTATTTTAAGCTGAGACCTTCTGCCATATACCAGTGAAACTTTCAACTTCAAACCTTTAAGCAGGAAACTTACCTAGTTTGTGGTTTCCCTAAAATATATTGATTGTTTATTTTGCATTCTTTAATACTTCATTATGAATGTCAGGGCNATTGATTGTTTATTTTGCATTCTTTAATACTTCATTATGAATGTCAGGGCATTCCCATGCAGCACTTGATTTTTTTCAGTTCAAGTCTGTTAATCAGAGTGCTTTTCGGTCATCACTCATGTTATTGTGATCACAGATAGACGCTCATACGAGGTAACAGTGACAAATNTATATATATATATATATAGGTAAAGGTAATAAAATGGTTAAATTTTGATTTGACGAGTTTAAGGGATGTTTTCTCATCTACTACCTACTAAATATTGACTCCGTATTTAATCATAACTGTTAATTGTGTGAGAAAGTCCTCCACATCCGGAACTTCAGAGTGCTTTTCGGTCATCACTCATGTTATTGTGATCACAGATAGACGCTCATACGAGGTAACAGTGACAAATANTCAGAGTGCTTTTCGGTCATCACTCATGTTATTGTGATCACAGATAGACGCTCATACGAGGTAACAGTGACAAATAACAAATAAACTTTTATCAACTGTTTTAGGAAGTCCGACCCTGATACCGCCTTGCGAGGTAACAAACAAGATATTTTTTGAGTACAATTATGTTTATATCTTTAGGCATAGGCAGCATTTTGTAAATGTTTTTCACTAAAGCAATCCGTATTTTCCTAGCAGTGCGAGTCTATATGCTGCGTTTATTTCAGTAGACATTATATTTGTAGATGTAGATTATAGTTTGTGGTAAGTCTCTCAACTGTTGTTTCATTAGCAGGTGGTGTAATAACCATCTTTAATATAAGTTATTTTGCTTCTAACTACAAAAGTACCTTTCGAGTATGTACATGCACCAGCACTCTTGTGACCAGCTCAGCACATTTTACAAACATACAACTTTCAAGATGCCAACATAAAGCAAACAAATATGATTAATTCATTTAGCTCCCAATCATGTAGGAGCACTGCACCATGCAAAGATGAAACNACATAAAGCAAACAAATATGATTAATTCATTTAGCTCCCAATCATGTAGGAGCACTGCACCATGCAAAGATGAAACGGAAGAGTTGTTGCAGATGCAACGTTTAATTGTAAAAATTCATATTATAAATTAACACTTTCCAAACATTACACTAAAATTAGTTTATTTATGCCTTGCAGTCTTAATCGCAATAACCCCTATTACTTTTTTTTTTTTTTACATTTTCTTTTATAACAGTTTAAGTAAATGAAAGTCTATACACACTGATGAACGTACATCGCAATGAATTGATGAGATGATGGCTTTTTGCAACATAAATGTGTGTGTCTGTGTGTGTTTGGTTTGTCANACATAAAGCAAACAAATATGATTAATTCATTTAGCTCCCAATCATGTAGGAGCACTGCACCATGCAAAGATGAAACTGAAGAGTTGTTGCAGATGCAACGTGTAATTGTAAAAATTCATATCATAAATTAACACTTTCCAAACATTACACTAAAATTAGTTTATTTATGCCTTGCAGTCTTAATCGCAATAACCCCTNTTTCCAAACATTACACTAAAATTAGTTTATTTATGCCTTGCAGTCTTAATCGCAATAACCCCTATTACTTTTTTTTGTATTTTACATTTTCTTTTATAACAGTTTAAGTAAATGAAAGTCTATATACACTGATGAACATACATCGCAATGAATTGATGAGATGATGGCTTTTTGCAACATAAATGTGTGTGTCTGTGTGTGTTTGGTTTGTCAAAACAGGAACAATGGCCAAGTTATATTAAATTAGTGTATTAGATGTGAAGTGTGAATTTAAGAGAATATTATTATATCAGATTTACGCTATGGACTTATTTATGTTGCACAAAGCCACAAAGTTCATTGCACTGTGTAGTCATCAGTGTATCTAGACTTCCATTCACCTAAACTGTTATAAAGGAAAATGAAAATGTGAGGAGAAATACAAATGAGAACTCCATGTTCGCCATAATGTTGACGTGATGTTAGTATCGGGCAACATACCGCCCTCTCGATCTACCTACCGGGTAACAACAGTATACCTTTTAACTATTACAAACCAGATGTAAATTGAATACAATTTTGTCGGACAAATGCTATGTGTTTATACATCATAATGTTTTAACACTTAATGTAATAAAGTGGGCTCAACCTTCGTGTGTTTTTATACCTAACTTTAGCAGTATCTTAAACTTCAATATTATATCCGCCAATAACATGATGACAGCAACTGCAATTATATATCAATAACCACATTATGAATACATGCTTTCTTTACAAACATAACAATTACATGGATGTTTTGTAAGTAGCAATTCATAATGTGATGGTGCAACAATTGTAATCCATGACCCTGTTATTATTGCTTAACGAACTCTATGCCTCTGGTAACTTGTTGACAAACGTTCCAAATGAGTAAAACTGTGGTTCCATGCCTACGTGTCTGGAGAGTGCATAGTTATTTGGCTACGCAGCATTTCAGTGTGCTTATCCATTAGGCATTTTTACGAACACCCTTTAAACGTACAAATGCTGATATCGCGGAAATGGTTAGCCTTAGTAAGTGTCGACAAGATGACTTTTTTTCCCTTCACATTTTGATTAACATTATCATACGTAAACGTGCATTGCATCTCAGTGTTTCAAAAGTAACTGCCAAAAAAGGGTGATGAACTCCGAGTATGTGCCAAAGGGGGGATTATATTACCACCACACTCATAATGAGTTCAATATCTCCCTTTCCTGTACCACTGTTCAAAATTATCTTGCTTGATCTCAAATGGTTTAAGGAAATATTTGACAAAATCCAATTTCAAATTTTATTTTCTGTGGCACGTAGCAGCCACAATTTTTACTTTATCGAAAAATGCGCAAATATATTTAGGTTTTATTTATCATAATGAATCACCTCCCGAAATTAACACTCTCAGTTCTGACTGTGTGTGTGTAAAAAGGCAGATTTTAACATCAGGGTTGCGTAGAAGAGTGTATATTGTGAAGAAAATACATGGGTCANCGAAATTAACACTCTCAGTTCTGACTCTGTGTGTGTAAAAAGGCAGATTTTAACATCAGGGTTGCGTAGAGGAGTGTATATTGTGAAGAAAATACATGGGTCATATTGTGTTATTGTGAACTGTTCTGGTTGCGGAAGTCCCATGAATCTATAATTTTATTTTTTGTATATTGCAGATATGGTGGCCAAACATGGTGCTGTAATTATAACAGTTTATGATGAAGAGATACTGAATAATGTGCAAAGTAATATTCTACAGCATGCAGTGGCATGCCAGCAAATGGATGGTCGATACTTTGAACATATGATATACACTACTGGAAAATAAAGAACAACATGATGGAAGTGATCGAAAACAACTAAATTAGCACAAGACAATACTAGAGGGCCGCACATGANCAAAAACAACTAAATTAGCACAAGACAATACTAGAGGGCCGCACATGAAGTGATCATAAGCGCAGTGCTGGGGCATACTGCGGAGTCTTAAGTGGGACAGTCATAGTACACAGATGTAACCAGTTGAGCATCAGGAGAAATGTGTATCTGCAAGAGCATTCACTGTACTCCAGAGATGATTTGGACTTGGTTAGCATGCCAGAACGGCACGGGCGAGTACCATTTGTACAATTAAGTGAGTTTGAATGTAATGAAATAGTGGGACTGTGGGAAGCTGATAGGTCATACCAGAGAATTGCATAACATGTTGGATGAGAAGTGTTAGCAATGCATCAAAGGTGGCGTCGTTGGTCAGAGGAAGCTGCACTTACCTGTAAACCTGGTTCCAGAAGTCAACGGCGTGTGGATGCACGACAAGACCATCACATTGTATAAGCATCCATAGCAGATTGCACTGTGGCTGCAGCACAGATTAGAGGTAATGTGCCCTAAAAATGTCTATCAGGACCATCTGATATTGTTTAGGTGAAGCTAGTCTTATCATCATGTGTGCCATTACGCAGACTTCCCCTCACACCTCAGCATCGTGCATCCCCGCGTCCGGTGGTGTCGAGAAAGGAGCACCTGGAGGAAAGAATGGCGAAGCATTGTGTTCAGCGATGAATCCCGGTTCTGTCTTGGGCCTAATGATGACAGAGTGCATATTCTGCGTTGGCCTGGTGAGTGGCATTTCACAGTGTATATGGCAGCAACACTTGAGATTAACTCTTGGGATAATGGTTTGGAACGTCATACCCTATGATGGCCATTCACTTCTGGTGTTAATACAGAGAATATTGACCAGCATCTGGTACATCCAGAATGACATCCAACCCATTCTGCTATCCNCGTATTCGGCGTTGGCCTGGTGAGTGGCATTTCACAGTATATATGGCAGCAACACTTGAGATTAACTCTTGGGATAATGGTTTGGAAAGTCATACCCTATGATGGCCATTCACCTCTTGTGTTAATACAGAGAATATTGACTAGTACCTGGTACATCCAGAACATCATCCAACCCATTTTGCTACCATTTTTTAGGAGCGGCACATTCTGCTCGCGCAACCTGACATGCTCTTCAAGGTGTTCGTCAACCTACCGGGAAGCCAGATCACCAGATCTTTCCTCCATTGAGCATGTGTAGGACTGGGTTGGATGTTGTCTGGCCTGATCTCCTGCATCATTAATGACTCTTGCCCAGCAGAGCCACCAAGTGCAAGGTCCATTCTGCAGGACAATATTCATCACCTATATGATCGTTTACATGCAAGAATTTCTGCCTGCATTGCTGCTCAAGGAGGAGACACTAAGTACTGAACAATCTGTTAGCACACCCCTGCAGACATAATTTTCCAGTGGATATTCTTGGCCCAGTGATCATGTCTTATATAGTACCTGCACTATATGTGAATCAAATTTGAATCTGTTGGGAAGCATCCATCAAGGATGTTTTGTGCTGTTAGGTGGTGCATATTAATATGTACTGTCATTACGTGATGTATTATGTTTGGAACTTTACAATGCATAATTTACTGCCTTCATCACAGCACTATAGAGTAGCTGGTGTGGTGCCCTGCACATGATCATATGCTGTACTCATGGGGCCACCGTGACCAAACTGTTGACTGTAATAAATGCGACCCATATATTTTCTCCTTAGTTTTCAATGTTATATGCAACCCTGGTGTTCCAATCTCTGCCATTTTGCCATTGTTTTACACTGTGTGTGTGTGTGTGTGTCTATATGTATATATATATATATATATATATAGACACACACACACACACACACACACACATACAAATGTAGTAAATGTGGCACTAAAAAAGACCCTGAAATTTAGGAAACTACATTCAATANACACACACACACACATACAAATGTAGTAAATGTGGCACTAAAAAAGACCCTGAAATTTAGGAAACTACATTCAATATTTTCTTGAGCCTTATTTTCCATTACAGTAGAACCTCGTTAAGTTGGCCCTCTTTAACTTGGATCTCTAGATAACCTGAACCAATTTAAAGGAAGAAATAAATTTAATGAAAATATGATGCTTTAAGAACTCTTACACAATAATTAGTATGAGTTAAAATTTATGAACAAAAATGTTTATAAAATAAAAATGCATTTTGCACGAGAATTACAGACTGAGTTATTGCTTCAATTGGTGCATACAGTCGTACTGTATAGTACAGCAAGCGCATGTTAGCTGGGACTGTACATGATGACTCTCTATAAAGAACATTGTATGTAAGTGCGCTATCTTTAATTGATTTTCCTCCATATTATCCATTTAACCTAGATTTTCATTAGCCCAGATCGGCTCCAGTCACAATTTATCTGACTTAACGAGGTTCTGCTGCATATTTATAAAAATTTATTAATTAGTCTACGTTCTTTTACACGTTATTTAAAAATAAAGTTTAACCGGAATGAAATATCCTCTTCATTTTATAGTAATTTGTAGACTACTTTCTGAGATATAATTTAAGCAAAAAAAATAATGTTTTGGTGACAGTATTTTCCAAATTGACTGGCAATAGAAGTTATTATGTCATGAAAATAGTGCACACAGTAAATGGCCTTCTATAACTCTGTCTACATGCAGAAATGGTGGGGATTGATTGAGAAGTTACAGGATGTCCTTTCAATGATACACTAAACAAGTTATCAATTAGCATATTTCATGCACAAAATAAAACACCCCAAGTTGAGTTCACTTTGGTGTGATCATTCCACAAATATCATATGTAACATATATTATAATATTACAACTATTTAGAAAGTGGGTAGTTTAACCACTTTAAGTTAATTAATTCACACTGTCTCGTATAGTAACCATTGGAATATTTTTTGTTTGTTTCATTTTGGTAGTTTGTGAAATATATAACAGGCTTGATATTCCAGATTGAACTATCTTACAAAATGGTGGATAAAATCTATGAATAATATATTTTACTGGCCACCAAGGTACTGCCAGAATACAAAGTTTGGTTCAAATGAGTCTAATCAGGAGATGTAGCATACTTGACAAAAATATTTATGTGGCTGCCATTTTGAAAATATATAACTGAACGACAATAATTATAGATGGTTAAAGTGATGCCCCACAGCAATATCAGTGTGCTTAGTTTGGTGACAATCAGTTTGGTAGTTTTGGAGATACTAATCCGGAGATATTAATTTGGCACTATTAACAAACTGGTGAACAAAAGAGGCAGTGAATTAGCACTTTAAAAGGCTGCAATATCTATTATGAACATATAAAGTTTGGTTAATATTGTTAAATATGGCATTCTAACCTGAAATATGTACATGGCCACCATTATGAGATAGAATGCAGGATATAATAAAGTCATATATGTTTAGGGTGAATTAACATAGCAGTACTTATACCGCATATTTGGCGGGAATTTGTTGAGCAGTTCTCGAGATACAAGTGCTTAATTTTTCAGGTCTTGCTATCTTAAAAATTATTGGATAAACGAGGTTGTGAATGAGGATGTTAAATACTTGCAATTGGTTCATTTACCATATCATGGTTGGTTGAAATATTTCACATTATTTGGTAGATATGGCATTTTAACCCAAAACATTTACAGAATGCTGATATTTTTAAAAATAGCATCTGATATACTAAAATATATGTTTATGATGTGTTACCATGTCATTACTTATATGCCAAATTTGGTGGTAATCTGTTGAGTAGTTCCTAAGATACAATAACATTTTCATTTCTTAGGTAGAACCATCTTCAAACAAAGAGAATCGATGATACCACAAGTTTCTGAATTCAATGTAATGAATGTTTACTGTCAACAAACCAGTTTTGCTTAAAATCGGTTGTTTGGTTTCTGAGAGATGACAAAGCACCCAAACTTTCAAAATTGTCTCGTGTTTGAAATGAGCATTCAGTGTGGTCAATAAGTGTCGATGTTGGACATCCTTACCTAAGTGTACTGAGACCGATAAAAATCAATGCATGAATTGAAAAGTTCGCAGGAGTATATGTACACAAACACAGTCAAGACAGTATACTCATAAGTATAACTTTCCTTCTAAAACTAAAATAAGAATGGCAGGGAATCAAGTGATCATGTGTGATCTTTCCTGGATAATGAATTCGGTTGAAAGGGTAGAGAACATTGTGCTGGTCAGGAGTCTGGCTGTGATCAGATAGCTCAGATCAGGGGTGATCAGATTCATGTTAAGATCTTTAGATTCGTGGTTCCTTCAGAATGTAAAGTAAATATTGAATAAGGAATCAAGGGATCACTGTTGATGAGTTGAAAATAGTATATATTACTGACTGATAACTGATCTTGAGAGTGGCAATCATTCACAAAAGAATTTTGTCAGTGAGTGGACACAGTTAAGTGATGGAGTCCATTATGTTGGTATCCTAACTTTATTACAACTGAATGCATTAATGAACAGTAGTTGGCAAGACATTACCACAGCCTGATATTCGAGCAGAAATTCACAAGATGCCCTTTGTCTCTATCTAGTGTATAAAAATATTTAACCATTATAAAATTATGTAGAAATATGTAAGAAAACATCACTAAAAAAAGCATACTAACACTTTATTTTCAATTATACAATTCAAATGCAAAGGTTTATGATTGGGGGATGGAAGAGCCATGCGCTCTGCGTAACAACCAGTACTGCTGTATCCAAATCAAATTGTCCAGTCAGTTGCATACCCCTTAACATGCTAAACTTAAAGCAGTCCTCTTATATGTGTGTTCATATTTCTTTACAGAATTTATGTTGTATATTTCTGCTCACAACAATCCTATTTACAGTGTAACTTTCTATGCACTTTAAGACACTTACCAGGTAGCACTTATAAAATCCTCAGAAAAACCCCCNGGGGGATGGAAGAGCCATGCGCTCTGCGTAACAACCAGTACTGCTGTATCCAAATCAAATTGTCCAGTCAGTTGCATACCCCTTAACATGCTAAACTTAAAGCAGTCCTCTTATATGTGTGTTCATATTTCCTTACAAAATTTATGTTGTATATTTCTGCTCACAACAATCCTATTTACAGTGTAACTTTCTATGCACTTTAAGACACTTACCAGGTAGCACTTATAAAATCCTCAGAAAAACCCCCAATGGCTCATGCCTCACACATCACATGCTAATTAACGACGTAATCCCCTCTTCGTCAAGATGCCTATCAAGTTCGTTCTTCGGGTACATGAATCACCACGCGGGTGGAAGGTTGGTGGTTTGTACTCAGGGGCATCCTCTGCCGTTCGGGTCTGGCAGCATTTGCCTTGTTGCTATGCAGCCAGGTGGAATGTGGTAATGTGCATACAATGACATACACACAGGGTTGTCAACATATTTGAACAAAAATATTAGGGACTTAAGGACCATGCAAATTAAAAATATATGCGAAATTAGGGACATGCCAAAAATAGGGTACTTTATATTAACAACAAATAGTATGAAAAACCTGAACCAAAATGCCAAATAAGCAGAATTAAACTTTTAGTGGAAAAAATGTGGTAGGTACATATTTCCTGCATTAACATGGCACTGGGAAAGGGAATACTATTTTAAAAACATAACTTAGTACTACTTGAAAGTACCAGAACAAAAAAAACTTTGCAAAACACACAACTCTGTTCAAAATGTTTACCTTTGTGGTAGACACTAATATTAAATGGGGTAATGCCATGCACACATTCATTTCTTAAGATATTCAGATTTAACACATGNTGTGGTAGACACTAATATTAAATGGGGTAATGCCATGCACACATTCATTTCTTAAGATATTCAGATTTAACACATGAAAAAAAATTTCAACACTGAGTTTGGTGGAGGCTTCATACATTAATGATTACTTTTCTGCTTCTTATTTGTGACAGGTCACTTTGAGTTGTGCCTGTATGATAGTAAGTATAATGTGCCGTTTAAATATAACTTTTGTTAAAATTGTCCTAGGAAATTTATTCAAATTTCCATTTATTTGTAATGATTAACCTAGTGTGATGTGTATATTGGTAACAGTGATAAGCAAATAGTTTCAACTTTAATATTTTATAGTAAAGAGGGTGCCAAAAATAGAAAGCGGCCATAATTAATGGCATCATGGGTGCCAATCCATTCCCTTTTGTGAAGGATCACTTTTGTGACTATCTTGGGACAGAAAAAGAAAGATCATCATCTTTCGCAGTTGAATCTACATGCCCAGAAGACGAGGCAAACCAGAACCCCTTACAGAGAAATCCAAAATCAATCTGATAACTATATATAATTAAACTGTTTGATATGTTGGTAGAGGAGTATATAAATGAAAACATGGAAAAATTTAATTGAGCTGCAATAAACGGGGCACCCGAGACTGACAAGGAAGTTTGATGTTGTTTCCACGGGGAGCACCTTATTGGCTGATACATTTTGCCGGCTTTGGAGTAGCAATCTGATGAGTTTGGTCGTATTTCTAACACACTCCATCTGAGAGTCGCCCTGCGAGGTCGGGGCTGTCTCGCNAGCAATCTGATGAGTTTGGTCGTATTTCTAACACACTCCATCTGAGAGTCGCCCTGCGAGGTCGGGGCTGTCTCGCAAGGGCATGAGACCTGCGGTTTATTATAGTTGATTAAGGCTCGCTGCCACAGTCACTCCACGAGGTCGGGAGTGTCTCGCAAGGGTGCGAGGCCACAATATTTTGTTTCTTCCTGCTAGTTGATAGGCACGGTAAAGTGAGCACTTTTGAGGCCCTAGTTACTTTTTCCTTTCAGCAATTTTTTATCCTTTAACCACCTTTTTAAATATATATTGCCATGTAAGTAATAAACAGTGTGTGTATTCCACCACACTCTGAAGTTAACGTCTATGGCTAAAATGAAATATATTTATTGACTATTAGTACAAATGAGAGGGCTTTCAAAATTGCTCCCTATACCGTGAATAGCCTATAGGCGGCTAATGAGAGAGCGGTGTTTGCAGTCATTAATTACACTAATTATATTCTCAATGAGGAAAGTGAGACATACAATAGTGAACTGACTGTTGGCTTTTGGGCTACCATATTCAAAAAACTGGTGTGTTTAATTTATTATTTCAGCTTGTAGAGACAGTGAAAATTAATTGATCACTGAGGTGATGACCTAGACGTGCATGTCCCGCTGAAACCTAGGACCCAGGCGGGTGTGGTAAAGCAAACGTCACAGATTGGCTGCCCATCACAGTGGGACCTAACGCGTATTCATTATTATTGGTGCGCAGAGGACTCCTGATGATCCTGAGAACTGAGTTTTTGTGCGGGAAGAAGATCCTAAAACAAGCAGCTGGAGCTTCATCTGTGACAAGGGTCACTGATCGACAACAACCAGATGCATTGACGACTCTGCACTAGACACCATTGCAAACAGCTGGCTGGGTTAGCCAGTGGTACGATTCCCACAGCAGGTGGTGACGGGAAAGCTGGGTGAGATTGAGTCAACATGGAGAGTGGCAAAAAATTATTCTACGACAGTCGTTCACTGACCAGAAGAGCAGTTCCAGTCACTGTGGGAGCAATTCCAGAGGCATCAACAAGGAACGTANAGCAATCTGATGAGTTTGGTCGTATTTCTAACACACTCCATCTGAGAGTCGCCCTGCGAGGTCGGGGCTGTCTCGCGAGGGCATGAGACCTGCGGTTTATTATAGTTGATTAAGGCTCGCTGCCACAGAGTCACTCCACGAGGTCGGGAGTGTCTCGCAAGGGTGCGAGGCCACAATATTTTGTTTCTTCCTGCTAGTTGATAGGCACGGTAAAGTGAGCACTTTTGAGGCCCTAGTTACTTTTTCCTTTCAGCCATTTTTTATCCTTTAACCACCTTTTTAAATATATATTGCCATGTAAGTAATAAACAGTGTGTGTATTCCACCACACTCTGAAGTTAACGTCTATGGCTAAAATGAAATATATTTATTGACTATTAGTACAAATGAGAGGGCTTTCAAAATTGCTCCCTATACCGTGAATAGCCTATAGGCGGCTAATGAGAGAGCGGTGTTTGCAGTCATTAATTACACTAATTATATTCTCAATGAGGAAAGTGAGACATACAATAGTGAACTGACTGTTGGCTTTTGGGCTACCATATTCAAAAAACTGGTGTGTTTAATTTATTATTTCAGCTTGTAGAGACAGTGAAAATTAATTGATCACTGAGGTGATGACCTAGACGTGCATGTCCCGCTGAAACCTAGGACCCAGGCGGGTGTGGTAAAGCAAACGTCACAGATTGGCTGCCCATCACAGTGGGACCTAACGCGTATTCATTATTATTGGTGCGCAGAGGACTCCTGATGATCCTGAGAACTGAGTTTTTGTGCGGGAAGAAGATCCTAAAACAAGCAGCTGGAGCTTCATCTGTGACAAGGGTCACTGATCGACAACAACCAGATGCATTGACGACTCTGCACTAGACGCCATTGCAAACAGCTGGCTGGGTTAGCCAGTGGTACGATTCCCACAGCAGGTGGTGACGGGAAAGCTGGGTGAGATTGAGTCAACATGGAGAGTGGCAAAAAATTATTCTATGACAGTCGTTCACTGACCAGAAGAGCAGTTCCAGTCACTGTGGGAGCAATTCCAGAGGCATCAACAAGGAACGTANTGACAGTCGTTCACTGACCAGAAGAGCAGTTCCAGTCACTGTGGGAGCAATTCCAGAGGCATCAACAAGGAACGTAGTGTTGTATACTGGTGAAGCTGTATATTGTAGTGCATTCCACATACCTGTATCTCAAACTCTAATTCTAGGAATGGAGATTAGGTACCAGCATACGAGCTGTAAGAAATGCAAGGACCTTTCTTCAGTTGGACAGGTGAAAAGTGCAGTAGGTATGGTTGAATCAGGAGGCGAATTTGTAGGTATAGAGTTGTATCAGGCTAATGTAGAGTCAATCGATATGCAAGGTAACAGTGAGAAAACCAATGATTCTGTGAGTTCAAAGGAGGAACCAAGTTCTCGGCTAGGGGAACCAAGAGTGAATCAGGTTTATAGTATCCCGTGGGATGACTTACCATGCTCGGCTAGTGCTTTGTAAGGAATGGAACTAAGTCTGGAACAGCAGCCACATGCTTCAGGAACCATAGTTGAGGGAGCAGTGTTAGAAAAATTAATGGCCGCTATTAATGGGCTCAATGAGCACAAGGGCAAGCAGGTTAATGGGTTCACCGAGCAGCTCAAAAAAGTTAATGACTTGGTAGTACGAACGAGGAAATAAATGGTCAAATCAGTACCCTACGTGGACAAATGGATGACATGAATGAGAAAATCTGCAAAAATACTGATGAATTAGCAAAAAGCATAGATTCTGGTTTTGTAGCAATGGAGTCTAAAATGATTGAGAAAATTNCAAAAATACTGATGAATTAGCAAAAAGCATAGATTCTGGTTTTGTAGCAATGGAGTCTAAAATGATTGAGAAAATTACACCACAACAAGCCAAGGATAGGGCCAATGATGCGAATTGAATTCAGAACTCTCAATGGGAAATACGCTCACAAATCTAGCACAATAGCAAGACTGTGTTTCAGGTAACCTGAGCAGTTGAAAATGATATCTGTGAGGTAATGGGAAGGAAACAGTGTTGTGCAAGGCAGTGTGTGGATACGAGGCATGTGAATACAGTTAACGAACCCAAGCAGAAATCTCCAGTGCCAGAGGGTGAACTACTGCCGTAATTTAGTGGGTGCAGGTATTTTTATAGCGTGGACTTAGTAGCTTCTCATCTGCAGTTCCTCTGCTCCAGTAACCTTGGCAGTACACATCACTCCGAGTCGGTGAGCATGTATACAAGTTTAGACTACCATTTGCAATAAATCTGAGTGTCTGCCATTTCATCAGGGTACGCGAAGCCAGGCACTGCTCGGAAGTACTGTCATGTGTCACAATTTATGTGGATGACATGGTGGCGGTAGCCACATAGGAACTGCACTTGCAGGAGTTACATGTAGTTGTAGGGCAGCTAGGACAGGAAGGGATGGCTGTGAAAAGAAAATCATGGGGGCGGTGGTGTGAATGTTTTGTGAGAGCTTACAAAGGAATAGCGGTCAAGAGGAAACAGACACTTAGGCTGCCTGTCCTTTTCAAAGGGGGATGTTCCTCAAGGGGCAACATAATGCAGTGTCTGTCCAGGGGAGTCAAGAGAGGGTGCGAGAAATCCAACCTTTCAGTAAAAAAAAAAATGGTTCAGGGAGTCCATGCTGTTATTTGTTGTGCAACACCCCAACCCAAGGGAACAATAAAGAGCAATAAGCAAGTAAGTAAAGGGAACTGCAAACTCGGCTTGACGTGAGAAAATATTGCTCCTCATGGAGAACAAAGAGTATTCCCCTAGTATGTCAGCAGGGGCAGAACGAACCTCAAGTGCTTTGCTGTACTTTATTGGTGTGAACAAGAGGGAGTTTTCAGTTGCTATGCAAGAAGTAGGATAGGGCACTGTCTGTTGGACCAAAAACAGGAAACAGGGAGGAGAAGGCAAGGTCGCCAGACAGTCCCCTTTATTGTGCGGAGGCAGAGAGAAACCAAACAAGGCCAGGTGGTACGTGATGGATTTAGTTTTCTGCCCCCACAGAACGCTGGACACTGTGTCAGAAAGTAGAATGGTAGGGTCGGTGAAAGAATTTTCAGCACACATCAGGTTTTGAATTACGATGCTGCAACGTGCCCTTGTTCCATCATTAGTGGGCAAGCTGGTTCCCCGTTCTTATAAGGTGTCAGATATGTGGCCTTGTAAAAACATGCAGGTGGTGCACAATAAAATACAAGGTTGCAAACGTCATTATAGAGCAATTTTCAAGCAAACGAAAGGACACAACTATATAAAAAAGAGGGCGAAAATTTTAGTATAGTATAGGTCATGGTAGCATTGTTTTTGTTTTAATGCAGATTAATTGAAAGGTATTAAATATTCTGTGGTGGCATACTTGTAACACCAGTGCATTACATGTGGGGCTGAGCCGATACCGGTACCGATATATCGAAACCGGCCGATATCGTAATTATCATAATTGTGCGCAATTCATGTTTAAATCGCCGATATTTTGCCCTAAGAATCTAAGAAGATGCTGTTTTCAACTTGCCATAATTGGAGTGCTTTGCTCACTATTTGGTTTTATTAAAATAATCACTATTTTTAAATTGATTTTTACTAAAGTACCCAACTGGCTGTGTTTACTTTCAAAGCAAAATTAGGCACGTTTTGCATGATTGTTTACCAAACATGTATACAACAAAACAATAGTAGCCACCATTTGTGTTTACTGAATTTTATCTATGGAGGCAAGCTTGCAGCATAAACAAAACTTAACATTTAATCACATATATAATATTAACAATAATTAATATTTACGATTACCTCCAAAAATATTTTGTCTTAATTGTTTCACGACAAACCGCGAACACTGCAACACATAAAAAAAAACTTATGTAATCTTGTAATGTTGGTTATATGCTGCACATTACTACCACCTAGCGGCACCATTCAGACAGTTTGCCTTTTTTTTTTTTTGTTTTGTGGGTTTGTTTGCTGTTGCTGTAGTAACATGACGGTGTTAGGTTAGGGTACGAACGTGGTGAAATTATTTACGTGTGCCAGTAATAAACAAATTATATGGCTGGAAGGAAAAGTGATTTGTGGAATATCTTTGTACCGTAAGCAACACACAAGAACGCAAAACTGTTTACAATATTGGCAAATGTTTGGTTTCGAGAGGCAGTACATCATCAAGGTCTTATAGTACCACAAACTTAAAACGACAGATTGAATGTACGCACCATTTGAAGTGTTATGTTTTTTTTAAGAGTTTCATAGCTTAATGACATGCTTTTATAGGTTATTTTTGTCTTATAAATATGCTTAAGCTTAATATGTGGTTCGTAGATTTATATTTATCGTAATAGTTAGGCCTATCACTGAAACGATAAAAATGAAGACAATTAGCATTTTATTCANTTCATAGCTTAATGACATGCTTTTATAGGTTATTTTTGTCTTATAAATATGCTTAAGCTTAATATGTGGTTCGTAGATTTATATTTATCGTAATAGTTAGGCCTATCACTGAAACAATAAAAATGAAGACAATTAGCATTTTATTCAGGTAAATGTTTAAAAATTAAGTTTTTATTTTTTGAAACTTGCAATAATGTTATTTTTCCTTGTCAAGGCAGTATCTCTATTGGTATCTGCAATATCGGTAAGTTTGTATCGGCAATATCGGAAAAGGCTCAAAAACAATATCGGCTCACCTCTAATTACATGCATTGTCATTACAAATCAGGGTATATGTGACAGGCCATTTTGAGTTGTGCCTGTGTTATAGTAAGTATAATGTGCCATTTAAATATAACTTTTGTTAAAATTGTCCTAAGAAATTGATTCAAATTTCCATTTATTTGTAATGATTAACATAGTGTGATTTGTGTATTAGTAATAATGATAAACTAATAGTTTCAACTTTAATATTTTATAGTAAAGAGGGTGCCAAAAATAGAAAGGGGCCATAATTAATGGCGTCATGGGTGCCAATCCATTCCCTTTTGTGAAGGATCACTTTTGTGAAGGGTGACTTTTATGACTTTTCATGTGACAGAAAAAGAAAGGTGGTCAGCTTTCGCAGTTATGTGGGGGAAGAATATACATGCCCAGAAAGCAGGGCAAACCAGGTCCCCTACTGAGACATTAAAAATTAATATAATAACTATTAATGTTATAATGAAACTGTTTGATATGTAGATAAAGTATATGAATGGAAACATGTAAAAATTTAATTGAGGTGCAATAAACAGTACACCGAAGGCCGACAAGGAAGTTTGCTATTGTTTCCACTGGGAGCACCTAATTGCTTGAGTCGTTTTGCCACGCTTTAGAGCCATGGTCTGAGGAATTCTGTTATATTTCTAACACTCGCCGTCTGAGAGTCACTCTGCGAGGTCGGGGGCGTTTTGCGAGGGTATGAGACCTGCAGTTTATTGTAATTTATTAAGGCTTGCTGCCAGAGAATCACTCAGTTATGGCACAAGGCCACGATATTTTGTTGTTTCCCGCTGGTTGATAGGTGCCTCAAGAGTTCTGGGGCGACTAATGAGAGAGCGGTGTCTGTAGTGATTAATTACATTAATTATACTCTCAACAAGAAAAGTGAGACGAACAACAGCAAACCGACTTTCGGCTTCTGGGCTACCATAATAAAATACGGGTGTGTTTGATTTATAATTTCACCTCATATAAACAGTGAAAATTAATTGATCAATAAGATGACGAACTAGATGTGTATGTCTCGCTGAAACCCAGGACCCAGGCAGATGTAGGAAAGCAAACATCACATGTTTCACTTATCAAAGTCTGTGGTTTTGTAGTACATTTTATCTCATTACCATTTAAAATTTTCTGTGATATTGTAAATGCAAGATGAAAAGTTGAATTTAACCTAGATGGAGTATGGCCATATGTAAAGTATTTATTACAAAGAATGTGTTTTATTACAAATCATTTATTACGAAGAACTGAAGTGTGCATATTATTGTGTAAGTCTACTTTCAAAAAGGAAAAATAATAACATATAAGGACTTATTCATGGGCGATTCTCTGTAAACTCGTTAACAACCCATACAAAGCTGTCCGGACATTTTTTATTGCATTTTTGTGAAAACAACCTTACTAAGGGCTAGATAAATAACCGTTAATCCTAATACATAAAAAGGCCCATTGAATTAATAGCAATTTTTCTAGATATTTACAATTTTCTGGAAAATAATGGCAGGCGACTGTTGGATGTAAACAGGGGACTGTTTTAGGCGTGACAAGGGACTGTTTTAAATACATCAAAATCACCATTGTAGTATTTATTTATTAATATACACCATGCTTATGCACTACAAGCATTGCTATATTTACAATGCTTGTACTGAGCAATCAAAAATCACAAATTAAACCATCCCTCACAAATTAAAACAAAAAATTATAATGCTTGTTCTAAGCAACAAAAAAAACTTATTAAATGATAAAATATCTGTTCCATTTCCAAATGTACATTACTTCCAATATTTTGCACTTAATCTGAGATCAAGTTATAGCTTTNGGTATGAGACCGGCAGTTTATTGTAATTTATTAAGGCTTGCTGCCAGAGAATCACTCAGTTATGGCACAAGGCCACAATATTTTGTTGTTTCCCGCTGGTTGATAGGTGCCTCAAGAGTTCTGGGGCGACTAATGAGAGAGCGGTGTCGGTAGTGATTAATTACATTAATTATACTCTCAACAAGGAAAGTGAGACGAACAACAGCAAACCGACTTTCGGCTTCTGGGCTACCATAATAAAATACGGGTGTGTTTGATTTATAATTTCACCTCATATAAACAGTGAAAATTAATTGATCAATAAGATGACGAACTAGATGTGTATGTCTCGCTGAAACCCAGGACCCAGGCAGATGTAGGAAAGCAAACATCACATGTTTCACTTATCAAAGTCTGTGGTTTTGTAGTACATTTTATCTCATTACCATTTAAAATTTTCTGTGATATTGTAAATGCAAGATGAAAAGTTGAATTCAACCTAGATGGAGTATGGCCATATGTAAAGTATTTATTACAAAGAATGTGTTTTATTACAAATCATTTATTACGAAGAACTGAAGTGTGCATATTATTGTGTAAGTCTACTTTCAAAAAGGAAAAATAATAACATATAAGGACTTATTCATGAGCGATTCTCTGTAAACTCGTTAACAACCCATACAAAGCTGTCCGGACATTTTTTATTGCATTTTTGTGAAAACAACCTTACTAAGGGCTAGATAAATAACCGTTAATCCTAATACATAAAAAGGCCCATTGAATTAATAGCAATTTTTCTAGATATTTACAATTTTCTGGAAAATAATGGCAGGCGACTGTTGGATGTAAACAGGGGACTGTTTTAAATGCATCAAAATCACCATTGTAGTATTTATTAATTAATATACACCATGCTTATGCACTACAAGCATTGCTATATTTACAATTCTTGTACTGAGCAATCAAAAATCACAAATTAAACCATCCCTCACAAATTAAAACAAAAAATTATAATGCTTGTTCTAAGCAACAAAAAAACCTTATTAAATGAAAAAAATATCTGTTCCATTTCCAAATGTACATTACTTCCAATATTTTGCACTTAATCTGAGATCAAGTTATAGCTTTGNAAAATATCTGTTCCATTTCCAAATGTACATTACTTCCAATATTTTGCACTTAATCTGAGATCAAGTTATAGCTTTGTTTACTTAAATAAATATCAATGAGGCATGCAAAATCATTCAGTTTAATTCTTTGTCATACCGTAACTGTTTTACAGTTAGAATAGAACAATAAAAACCGTCTCATCAATAAAGAGACCACAAGTATGACAACAATGTGCTACTTAGTTACCATACAATCCTGATTATATAATANTCTCATCAATAAAGAGACCACAAGTATGACAACAATGTGCTACTTAGTTACCATACAATCCTGATTATATAATATAATTATTGTTTCTTTCTTAATCAAATAAAACACGTTAAATCACAGTCAGATTACTTTGTAACACAATAATTAGAATGAACACATTATTGCTCAAAAACGTCCACTAAGGCTGGGAATTTATAAAATACCCTCTTCCCCTTTAGTATTAAATCAGGACTATCCAATTTCTGAATTACCTGATCATAGGACACGTCTGAAATATCATTTTCATCTATTTTAAAGGTTTGTACCTTGTCATCACAAATCTTCAAAAACGTAACTCTCAAATCATTTTCTTCTTCATCGATTTCATTTATCACAGCAGCATATCGATAGTCCATATTTTTTACCGAGAATCTTACGAGAACGTAGTCTCCAGTATTGTAACATGGCTGTTGTTCACCATTGGTTCCAGCGACTTCGGCGTCCAGGGCTTTAGTTAGCATGTCCAGTGTGAGTTCAGCTGAATTGAGATTGTTTTCCAATTCGGACTCGGTAAACACATCTGGGTTTCAAATCATATGTGATATTTCCTATCTTAAAATGCTCACAAATTTTGCTGTTGCAAAAGCAGCTGAGACTTCTCATTGTCAGAGTTACACAGTTTGAGGGGAGACCGGGGATAGAGCTGCAAAAGTCGCCAGTGACTTGATGCACATGCAAGGTGCCTTTGAAACTCTTCTGTTTGGACGCCTCCTTTTCAATTGTTTCGATCATTGCCTGGATGTCTTGACCNAAGGTGCCTTTGAAACTCTTCTGTTTGGACGCCTCCTTTTCAATTGTTTCGATCATTGCCTGGATGTCTTGACCATGCATGTAATACCAGGGCATCGCTCTTGGATGGATTGTACAAATGATTCAATATCATTGATATCACCACCAGCATTTACGACAAAATCTGCTGTTCTTTTGCAGGTGGCTCCGACGCCATCTGGTGCACCCTTCCCATGTCCACTCTCTGTATAGTTCCATGTAAATTGCTCTACAGCTGGAATTTATTCAGAGAGTGTAGATTCCATTATGAAAAACATTGTTTTGTTACGATATTCCGTAACGGGGCCATCGCTCAAGAAATGTACACATTTAATTCCACGTGGTAGAGCTTTGAAAATTGGTTGTAAATGTACTCAAATGCCAGCAGGTGAATGGGCTATGTTCTTGGAGACTGTGCAATATGAGCATATTGAATTGTTTTGATAAATTACGACTATGTAAGCTCAGCTGGGCTCAAGATCCACACAAATGGAAGGCTTGTATCTCTTCCGCATACTTCGTGCAATAATTCTCACTGAAATCCCTGTGGATCAGGACATCCTCGTCTTGTAGATTTTGTTTTAAATCCTTCATGGTATCAAATTGATGTACAATATTTCTTTGATGGTCAAAGAACTTTTCTAAATCTTCATGCAACTGTGTTATAAGTTGACGCGGATGAACAGCAACATATTTTTTTTTTAAGGCAGCTCTGTGCTAACGTGAAGTCATGTCTTTAGCAAGTTTTCTCAAACCTTTTTCCTTTTTTTTTCTGGTATTTTAACCTCTCCTTTTCATTCATTTCTTCCCTCAATTGAGGGTCATTTTTTCTGCGTTGGTATCTTAGTTTTTCTGCTTCTCTCTTTTTTGGTAATAATTCCTCCCATGATAGGTTTTTTTTTTTTAGGAGGCATCTGAAAGTATATGCATAAAACCTGCAATAAAGTCTTACTTTTAGAAATGTAAACAAGTACAGCAAATTTACTTTCAAAAAGTGACCATTGTCTAATTTCCACAGTCCCCTGGAATGGAGGACAGTCCCCTGCCATGTTTTTAGGCAGGGGACTGTGTTTTCGGACCAAATCACGTATTCTTAACCTAACTATTGCAATTCATTTCATTTTGTGACAACTGATAGGTTTGTACACAAATCATACGAGTAATACATAAAATATATTGAATTAAACAGATAAACTATAAATAACAATACTTACCAGAGGACTGTGTGTCGTAGCAGCCTCGACGCGTGGTCGCACCACAAATGGTGCACTGACACAATACAATATGGCGCATCGACGCCGTTCACATGACTGACGCTAACTTCACACTGGTTATGTTCCACTTTATGCTAAACATGATTTACAAACACCATGGAATTTATTTATTTGTGGTTTGAATGTTGAGCAGGGTACTGTGCATAAAAACTCTGGACAACATTAAGGACAATGAATGAAATACAACAAATACGACGGGGGTCTTCTTTTATACGAAAACTATACTTGCATTATTCTATTTTTAGATATCAAGTGACAAAATTACGTAGTATTCATAAAACGTCTCAAAAATTACTTCAAAGCGTGAATTCTGGAAATGGGACAGCCCAGGGGACTGTGTTTCAGGGGTTTTGGGAACATGTACTGAAAAACTGTAATAAATACCGTAGTGCAATCAATTTTACTCATAAGGTTTATTGTTTTACTTGCATTCGGAGCGCTTTTCGTTTATTATATTTCGATATTACTTTGACAATTTGGTCCGGACAGCCATTTACGAGTTTACAGAGAATCGCCCTCATAAGTACAAAGATTGAAAAAAAAATTGTTAATATGATAGTGACCAATAACATGATTACCAAAACATATTCCTTTTATCATTTACTTTAAACCTATGTTATTTTTCAATGAATGAGAACAGAAAATGCATACAAATTTAAAACATTAACTCAATATGATTTTTGTTACTATGTTTATGTTCTGATTATAGAAACAGCTTCTTTGATAAGAAACTAAATTTAATAAAGAAAAAGGTTTGTATTTTATTTTTTTTTTGTTTGCTGAAGATTTCTTAAAAAATATGAAGTTGGTTTTATTCAACCATTATCAGTGTAGACTGTGTGGTGCAGTGCAGCTACACCCAATTTTCATGTTGTGTAATTACACCAGCATGGTTGAATGAAGCAACTTTTGTACACTATTCACTCTGATTTTGTAGCAAGTTTAAAACCAATTTGTATATAGATGGTTGTTTCCTTTTTTATAGGAAATGTGAAACAAAATATGATACAAAATGCTAGTGGTTCCACCAAACTATTATTCCCACAGCATTTACATTAATGCCCATTCTCTAAGCAATATATTAACGCCGGTGCTGGGGCTGTGAAGGGAGTGATTGTTGGAAAGGGCTACCCTACTATGTGCCTGACACTGTCGACTGGCGGTGTCAAAGGTGAAGTGGTTGGTACTCTCAGGGTTGTGCGGCTAACCGCCCGGACGTACGCTGTTCCCTAGGCGGTTGTATTGTTAAAATCGCCCCAATGGTGCTGAGGATGGTACACTTCCTCGTAACTGGTACTTACGTCTGGATGAAGTGGGCCTATTAAGGCTGACCCATACGCCTTAAACTGTAATGAGCACTGAATGAAGTAAACTAGCCATACTTAGGTGATTGTTGGGACGTGTTTGGTAGCGGGTTGTTGGGGACCCGTACCCCGAAATGCCTCATAGGCGGTGCTCAAAATAGGTTGCAAACTTACGTATATTTATCCTTGCAACATTTACATTAACTTACCACAAGGTGAAACTAAAGTGGACTCTGGCTGGCACGCCCACTAGATGGGTTAAACTGTAAAAATGCATAAGTGCGGGCGATGCTAATCTCGGGGAAGAAGAGGTGCTGTCTCCGGGTGTGAAAAAAAGAGGTTCCGGTAAGCTAAATGAGTCTATTGCAAATTAAGTGATTGGTGCGAAAACAAGATGGCGGCCACGTGCAGCAACGGCTTGGCGGCAAGTTGCGCGCCATAACTACTTGTGTGTGCTACATGATCAACAAATCACCTGCATAAAATGACTTAACCCTTGCATCAATATATCTTGAAAAATTAACAAAACAATGAATACACAAAACGCTTGCAATAACAATCGGATGGTGGGATGAAATGAGGGTGACGTCATGAGGTGAACACAAGGAACTCATAAAAATGTTAAGGCAAAGTAAAAACACTGCGGGGGTGCCACTTGCATTTTTAATGCATCCCTGCATCTCTTTGAAAATAAGCATAATTTGACTTTTAATCTGCCCACTAATTCGGTGGTAAAAACACCCCTTCCGTTTCTTCTCCGGAAGGGGGAATTGTGACACTGCCTTGCTTGCAATGCACTACACTGAACTTGCATGAGGGCGTCGTGCACATCATGCGTGCTGATGTGATGATGTGCGGCGCATGGCATGGTAGGCATTCTAGAGGGGAGGACACCATCCTGCGTTAATATATTATGAAGACAAGTGAAATACAGGTAACTGACCACAAGTTTTTGGAACCAGGCTATACATACTTCAAGTGTGATGGCAACTTCGGTCTTACTGCAAACGAAAAGCGTTTGGTTCAAAATGCCTTTGTCCCAGAAGATTGGTTCAACATTGTAAAATAAACATATAAGAAATTTGGGAAATTTCAAGTCATTTCAATGAAGACCAAAGATTTTGTATCTGTTGAGTCGGTTAACAAAGCTACAAAAGCAAACCAAAAAAAGATGAAGTTATATGACAGATATATGTAGAAAAAACAAACCCTTTCTGAATGTTCTTCAAGGAAACCCTAAATTAAGACTTCTCATTCAGAAAAGTAAACTGTGTGTACCATTTAAAGCAATAACTCTGTCTGTAATTCTTGCTCAAAATTGCATTTTTATATTATAAACATTTTTGTTTATAAATTTTAGCTCATACTGATTATTGTGTAAGGCTGAACCTTCATATTTTTATTATTTTTTATTTGTTCCTTTCAATTGGTATAGATTATCCAGAGATCATAATTAAAGGGCCGACTTAATGATGTTCTACTGTAATGGAAAATGAGGCTCAAGATAATATATATTATTGAAAGTAGTTTCCTAAATTTCAGGCTTTTATTTAGCACCACATTTATTACATTTGTGGGTGTGTGTTTGTGTGTGTGTGTGTGTATATATATGCACACACACACACAGTGTAAAAAATGGCAGATTGAAGCAGTGGGGTGAAGACTGAGGAGAAAATATATGGGTCAAGTTTTATTATAGCCAACCGTTTGGTCACGGTGGTTTCATGAATCTAGCATATGATCATCTGTGGGACACCACACTAGCTACACGATAGTGCTGTGATGGAGACAGTAAATTATGCATTGTAAAGTTCCACACGTTATACATTATGTAGTGACAATACACATATATATATATATATATATACACCACCTCATAGAACAAACATGAAAGCTGAACTAATAGTCTACAAAAAGGGTCCGTAATTCTTTGTTAAACAGGGGATTTACACTACTGGAAAATGAAGAAAAAAAACGGATGCTTCGCAAGAGATCCAAAGTTGATTCACATATAGTACATATAGTACAGGTAGTATATAGGACATGATCACTGGCACAAGGATATCCACCAGAAAATAAAGTTTGTAGAGGTGTGCTAAGAGATTGTTCAGTACTTAGTGTCCCTTCCTTGAGCAGCAATGCAGGCAGAAATTCTTACATGTAAACGATCATAGAGGTGATTAATTTTGTCCTGCAGAATGAAATTCCATGCACATTACACTTTGGTGGCTCCTCTGGGCAAGAGTTGTTAATGTTGCAGGAGATCAGGCCAGACAACATCCAACCCAGTTCCACACATGCTCAATGGCGAAAATATCTGGTGATCTGGCTGCCAGGGAAGTTGACGAACACTTCAAAAAGCATGTTGGGTTGCATGAGCGGAATGTGCTGAAATAGCGTATCCCCCTGCCTCTGCCAAAGGGATAGCAGAATGGGTTGGATGTCATTCTGGATGTACCAGATGCTGGTCAATATTCTCTGTATTAACACCAGAAGTGAATGGCCATCATAGGGTATGACGTTCCAAACCATTATCCCAAGAGTTAATCTCAAGTGTTGCTGCCATATACACTGTGAAATGCCACTCACCAGGCCAACGCAGAATATGCACTCTGTCATCATTAGGCCCAAGACAGAACCGGGATTCATCGCTGAACACAATGCTTCGCCATTCTTTCCTCCAGGTGCTCCTTTCTCGACACCACCGGAGGCGGGGATGCATGATGCTGAGGTGTGAGGGAAAGTCTGCCTAATGGCACACATGATGATGGACAAGCTTCACCTAAACAATATCAGATGGTCCTAATAGACACTCCTTGCGCGTATTACGTCTAATCTGTTCTGCGGTCACAATATGATCCGCTATGGCCACTTGTACAATGTGATGGTTTTGGTGTGCATCAACCCGCCGCTGACTTCAGGAACTAGGTTTACGGGTATGTGCAGCGCAGCTTCCATCGACAAATGGCGCCACCATTGATTCATTGCTGTCACTTCTTATCCGACATGTTTCTCAATTCTCCGGTATGACCATCCAGCTTCCAAGAGTCCCACTATTTGACCCCATTTAAACTTCCAGCCTGTACAGTCACTTCATCCGCAGATTGCCCGGCTAGGTTGCAGTACGGTCAGTGGTTTCAAAATAAAGAAGCAAGAAACACAGGTTTCTCTAAAACCGTCATCTTCACCGATGGAGGATCAGTCATGAGAGATGGCATATTTAACTATCACAGTAAGAATGTGTGGGCACATGTCAATCCCCATGACATTCGTGAATCACAGTACTGAATGTTTGGATGGCCATTGTAGATGACATGTTAATTGACCCCCATATCCTGCCTGGGCATCCCAATGGAGCTTCATACCTAGCCTTCCTGAAGAATGGATTACTAGGGTTACTGGAAGACGTACCACTACTTCTACATCATGAAATGTGGTACATGCATGATGGTGCATCAGTGCACTTTAGTCTTACTATTAGGGAGTTCCTGGACACAACATACCCTCAGTTCTGGTTGAAAGAGGAGGCTCAGTGACATGGTCACCTATATCACCGGACCCAAACCTTATATGTATGATAAAAGACGTGACAAATGAACAACAGCTATGTCTACCTTGTTCAGAATGCATGCCAGGTGGCAAATCCTGGTTTACTGGTGTGTGTTCACCAATCTCTTCAGTGTCTCCTTCATGCTTATGTGGAAATGGGTGGCGCACACTTTGAGCATACTCCATAACCATTACCCTAGTCAAAACATCTGCAAGTACTGATCAATAAATTGTTTTCCATTTGTGTCACATGTATCAAGCTAAAACATGTCATTCATTAACAACAATACTGTATGTAGCATTACAGGAATAAATAAACAGTAAACTACATTGTCTACTTATGTCATATTCCAGACAATACAACTGGCTGTATATCAGGCATTAGTTCCCACCCTTCGCTATGATAGCATGGCTATCTCAATATTTCATAACCTGAGCTGAACCCGACAGACAACATTTTTATGGTAATTTGTACATTCTCATTAACCTTTATTGCAGCACAGTATTTCATGATTACAGGTTGTATGTCAATTATTTATTACCATCTGTATTATTGTGAAGGTAAAAGTTTTTAGATTATTCCTGTCCTCAGGGTCTAATAACAGCCCTTCACATTTGTGGTACCTTATCGAAATACATTCGTGGACAATGCCTGGTTCTTACACTACACTGAATGTCAGTTTTCATACCCCTCAGGCCAGTGGCGGATTTACACATTTGCCGCCAGTAGGCTATTCAAATTTTGCCGCCCCTACCGACCTCTACAATTGGATACCCTAGTTCACAATCATATTAATTACAATTTTTTGTCAGTGAAAGNCTATTCAAATTTTGCCGCCCCTACCGACCTGTACAATTGGATACCCTAGTTCACAATCATATTAATTACAATTTTTTGTCAGTGAAAGTGTACCTTTATGATTTGTGCACTATCGTCCTAATTACACCACCTTTTTCCCGTAATTAGTATGATTGTGAACTAGGGGATCGATGTGTCAGTTTCTAGATTATTTTTACAACCCAACGATTTAGTTAAGATTGCACAAGAAATAGTTTTTGGGTATATTTCTGAGCTAATAAAAGCCCAATAATGTACTATTAATAAGGCCGGGTAAGGTATGCCTCAATACTACTTACACAATAATGTACATTGGGTAAACGTAATTAAATAATTTTTATTGCGCTAACTTACAGTTAAAAACAATATATTGAATTATCTGCTAACAATCCGGCTGATAATGTTGATGAAATTCAATTAGTTAAGTTATGAAAGTTTTTCAATACCTTTTTGCACGATTTTCTATTGGCAAAATCATCAATTATATCGTCATATGAAATCTTGTTCATTAGTTCTGACTATGCACAAAACAGCTAAGGCGTTTAGCTTTTCTTGGCTTAAGGTAGATCTTAGATAATTTTTCACCCGTTTTAAGCAAGAAAAGCTTCTCTCACCCGAACAATTTGTCGCTGGTGTACATAGAGCCATGCGAACTGCTATATCCAAGTATGGATAAACGTTTTGCAAATTCTGTTTTTGCAGGAACGAAGATAGACGTTTCAATGATCCAGAATCTGGTTTTACCAAAATTCTTTCAGAAGAAAGGTGGCATTGAAAATGTATGCATTCTTGAACTAAGTCAGTCTCTAAATCATCAGGATACATTTCTTCCAAGAAAAGGGCTTTTTCTGTAAAGGTTGATGATGACAGTTCACTCATTTTGGTCATAAATGAAAACTTCATTGAACATGTTGTAGGTTTCCTGCCGTTTTTCTAATTCGTATACGAGTCTATCAATGAGGACGAGAAATGTGTTAACTCTGAAAGTATCACTCGCAGTCATTCTCATTTCTTCATTGGGTGTTTCATCATAATTGTTTTTCCTTTTCGGTTGTCTTTTTCCCATGTCTTTTGTATACTGCTTCAACACGCTTAATTCCACCACCTTCTGTTCAAAATACTTAAAATTTTCTCTNTAATTGTTTTTCCTTTTCGGTTGTCTTTTTCCCATGTCTTTTGTATACTGCTTCGACACGCTTAATTCCACCGCCTTCTGTTCGAAATACTTAAAATTTTCTCTTTCAGCTACGAAAAACTTGCAAAGAAATTCGTAAAGATCGGCAACAGTGATCAAATCTACGGTAGAAGCCTGAATTTGAACATTCACTTTGTTTATTCTTTCCAAAAAACATTCCACACAACAACTATTACCACAGNAAAAACTTGCAAAGAGAGTCGTAAAGATCGGCAATAGTGATCAAATCTACGGTAGAAGCCTGAATTTGAACATTCACTTTGTTTATTCTTTCCAAAAAACATTCCACACAACAACCATTACCACATTTTCCAGTTTTTCTAAATTCAAAAGAATTTCCGTCGCTTTGTTTCACGTTACAGGCTTTTCGGTACAATCATCCTTGATTGATTCCAAAGTTTTAAGGACTTCGTGCCCACAATCTCTCAAACTTCTACATGCGTCCTCTCTAGCTGACCAACGTGTTAGATTTACTCTCTTTAGCGTTTTCCCTTTCCCGAATTCAGTCTTAATTTTTTCCAGCGCTGTGTCGAACTTACAAAAAAAACGTAGATTTCTTGAAGCAACATGAAGAAGCTACAAGCTTCTGTGCAAGATTCAGCAGCCGCAGTTGCCACTAAATTTAAAGAGTGGGCAGAGCAAGGAAAGAAAAAAGCAAAAGGTGCTTGGCTTTGAATTTGAGCCTGTAAGCCATTGTACACACCAGACATGTTCGCGGCATTATCATATAATTATCCACGACAGTTTTCAATATTTATGCCCAGTGTTTTGAATTCCGAAATAATGGCAGAAAACATTTCTTCAGCTTTATGTCACACTGAGGGAAAAAACTTGAGAAATCTTTCACACGGTTCACCTGTTTCCAAAATGTATCTAATGACGAGGGTAAGTTGGTCCACATGTGCTATATCTGGTGTTGAATCGATGAGTANCCTGTTTCCAAAATGTATCTAATGACGAGGGTAAGTTGGTCCACATGTGCTATATCTGGTGTTGAATCGATGAGTAAGGAAAAATATTTCGCCCTTCTTATCTCGTCTCCAATGTGTTTTAAGACTTTATGACCCATCAAGAGAATAAACTCATCGCAAATGGTCTTTGATAAGTAACTGGTACTTCCAGATCCTTGATTCCCAAATTTTTCAATATGACTTGCTAAAAAAGGATCTAATTCAGCTAACAGTTCCAAAATCATACAATAATTTCCGTTATGCGGATCACCGAACTTTTCATTTTTTCCTCTGAAAGCGAGGCCTCTTGAACACAGTCGCTTCACTACGGCAACAACCCTCTTCAGAACGTTTCTCCAATAAGTAATTTCTTCATCAATCTGGACATGCAGTAAATTATCGAGTCGGCCATCAATCTCACTTCTAACTTTCAAACTAAGGATACTAGATTTATGACGCGCAGAGTTTTCATGCTGAGCTACTCGGTGTTCTGCATTTTTCCAGTCATTAAATCCTTCGTTCTCAAACTGAGTCTTATTCTCCAATGGACCGAATGCCAAACAGGGCCCGCAATATACAGATCTTTTACTTTCAGAATAAACCAGCCAATTTCGGTCATTCACTTCATTATTTTTCATTTTTCTTTGGAAGATACTCACTGGCAAGAAACGACGCTGATCAGCATATATTTTTTCACTTTTAGAGAAGTCACAAGACTTGTTTTGATCGAAGCCGTACCTTGCGATAATCTCCCTTAAGGTATCGTTGATTTCCCATAAAGCTGGATCTTTGTTTAGATTTACTGTTGTTTGCACTTGGTCATTACTTAACGTCTGATTCTGATACGCATCTTCAATTGTTATACTTATTGATGATTCCTCTACCGCCTCTACGTCAAAAACATAAATATCCGTTTTTTCAAAAGTAGATGGTTCAACAGATGACTGTTGTTGTTGGGCCGCAGAGTTCAAATCCGTTTCATCTTTTCCAGATTGTATTGTGTCAGTGCATGTTGTTGAAGTTCCTGGTCTTTCAACACTACTTCCACTTCCACTTTTAAAAAAACTGTCAATTTTTATCGTTTTACGGATAATCTGTTCTTGTTCTTCTTTTTTCATTTTGGCCTTCTTTTTATACTCAGCTCCACTAAGTCGCTTTCTCCCATCACTCATTCTAACAATTTCTTGGATTCCAAGAACTGAAATAAAAAAGATTACATTGGGAGTTTTATTTCTCGTACATCCTTTGTTCAGACTTCAGACATTGAATAATTACCTAACATAAGTACAAGAAATTTATTTAAGTATGATATAACAAAAAAATCGAAATTTCTTTGCATAGCTTCCGAAACAGCTATTTATCAAGTTAAATTACGTCTTACTGATTCGTTACGGATGATTTATTGTAATATATTATGATTACTTACCTACTATAAGTTTCTACGCACCGGTGATATTATGCTATGAAATTATTCATACAATCCACGAAACACTTTGAAAAATTACAGCACACAACCAGAAAAAGTAAATACGGGACGGGACTTGCCCGTTTGTATCGCCGGCCGCCGCTCTATATCTATCTCTCTGGAACTCAATGCCACCACGCGGCGTATGCCTACAACAGCACGACCCCGCTTCGGCTCCCGCGGCGGCCGCGCCGCGCTGCGCTCGTGCAGTCAATTCGGCCAGACACACTTAGCGAACGGTCATGTCACTCGTTCCCGCGCCGCAACCAAACGCGACTACGCAAATTGTAGAAAAATTTATCTAAGTGGTGAAACATATTACATGTTGAATTGTTTGTGTGGACCTAATAACATTTAGGTATATAAATATGAATCTTTTTAATTTCTGTAAGACATAAAAAAAAATTTGGCCCCAAATTTGCCGCCACTAAAATCTGCCGCCCTAGGCTCCAGCCTACTCAGCCTGCTGGTAAATCCGCCACTGCCTATGGCATTCTTACATACACCTGTGCACATACAAATGCTCATATCTCTAAAATGGTTAGCCTTAGCAAGTGCTGACAAGACAACCTTTTTCTGTTGCTTTTCAAATTCTGATTAACATGCCATATGTAAATGTGCATTACATCTCAGTGTTTCGAAAGTAATGGCCAAAAAAGGGTGCCGAACCCCAAGTATGTACCGTAGGAGGGTGATATTACCGCCACACTCATAACCCGTTCAAATCTTCCTTTCCTGTAACACTGTTCAGAATTATGTTGCTTAGTCTCAAATGGTTTTGGAAATATTTGACTAAATGTAATTCCAAATTCGATTTATAGTGGCACATAGTGGCCATAATTTTCACTTGATAAATAAATCACCAAATACATTTCTGCTTTATTTCTTGTAAGGAATAAACCCCCTGAAATTAACACACTCAGTCCTGATTCATCGTGTTTGTGTGTCTCTCTCTCTCTCTCTATATATATATATATATATATATATATATACATACACACACACACACACACACACACACACACATACAATGGGTGTACTCGAATAAATGATAACAAACACCAGTGTGTAGTAGATAAGTATACAAATGGAGCTTATGTCATAAAATAATAAATTATCTAACGTCCACACCCTCCAAATGGCAATGTACAGTGGCAGGTATGAAATTCTGTGTATTTGGCATATTAACCAGCATGTGCACAGTTCTGCATGCCTGATAAAACAGCTCAGTAACACATGATCTCATTCTTAATGGTACTATATATCTTCAGTTCTGCAGGACTTATTACCGGAATACTTGGAGAATGATTCTTCATATGCTCGTGAGGCAATGTGGTCAGCAAGACATTGCCATTGCGGTTGCGGTTCGCCGGCACCACGACGTGTACTTCCCGAACTGGTGAATAGGTAAAAGAGGCCACCATGCTCACCTGACATCACACCACCTGAATTCTGGCTGTGGGGCCACATCATATTGATGGTATATCCCACACCACTTGACACGAGGGATTAGGTGATTACACGGATACTGAGAGCAGACACCATCAGTGTTACACAAGAAACCTTTGTACATGTGCATCGTAACATGCTTAAGTGCTGCACTGCTTGTGTGGCCAACGATGGCAGACACTTTAGACAGACACTGTGTGCTCCATGCCTTTTACCAAAATGTGTAAATAAATTATAATTTCATTGCACTGCCATTAGCGGGTTAATTATAAGCATTATACAATTTGTTTTTTGTTTAAATATTCTCCATTTGTGCTCCTCTAGCCCACTATGGTGTTTATAATCATGAATTTGACTACACCCGGTGTATATATATAAATAATAATAATAATAATAATGTGCAGAAGCAAAATCTGTGTGGAACATATTGTGATTTTTTTTTTTTTGTTGGTAAATTAAGGGATTAGCAGAGATGTAGCAACATAGTCTGCTGCTAACTATGGTGTGTCACTCCTATCCCCTTTCCATGATATGGCTTACAAGTTAATGTAAACACATCCTCCTGTTCTGCACTGTGCACGAAGACAGTTGCTTGTTAAAGACATTCGCAATGGGACCAATAAAGAAACTGTGTGGCTTTGAGTGTTACAGCAAAATTTTTCAATTAATTCAAAAGCTGGACCTTTCTGTTGTGAATCCGTGCCTGAAATACCAAATTGTGAAACAGTTTCTAGCATAGAAGAAAAATAAAGACAAGTTACTAGTTTCATGCTCAGTGTAAGATTATAACAACACTTTGCAATACAATTTACAAAGTGTTTTTAAATCTACTGAATTCTGTACAGATCACATTTTATTTCTACCATGTGGACCGAACCTGTACTAGATGTGCTTGGTCGTGCTTTCCACATGTGTCTGCAACAGCTTGAAGGTACATAGCTGGAAGGCGAATAATTGGTACTATTTATAGTCATCTGTAATGTTTCAAATAGCCTGTACTGTAATTGTCATATTAACATATACTGTGGTGTCTCATACTCTATTACTATCTCATACTATTTGGACAGGCACTACAAATGCTGTAATACAGAAAACCAACAATTTTACCAGGTAAGTTACCACAGTTATGGAGAAAGACTTTGTGAAATCACTACCCTCGCAAAATCGAAACTGACCGATTTCAACCACTCAAGAATTCAAAAATTATGTTTAAAATGTATAATTTACTGTTAAGCGCATGTTAAATATATGTTGCATAAAACCAGCAAGGTTTTTATATTTAATATCAGTTAAATTCAATAGCAGATGTTTTCCAAATAAAACTTTGCACCATATATGTTTACTTTACCTCCCATTGTCAAAAGTGTTTAAACATTGCATGCTACGTTAAGTTTTACCAAGCATAAAGTCCATTTTCAATGTCTTCTTGTGGGAAAATCTTTGTATTTGTTTATGAAACATTACATTTCAGTAGGTACACATCTTTTGAATAAACTGATTACCAGGAATTGCATATATAACACCCATTCATTGCCAAATAATGTGTAAGCACCGTCAGAAGGGGTAACTACGGTCACAGGGGTGACTTTGGTTACACAACCTGAAAAATGTTGTTATGAATTTTCTGCAACCCAAATAAAGTTAGTGTTTTTTCCAATAATTAACTGGGATTATGCTATATTTAAGTAAAAAAAAAAATATGGAATAATACTTTCAGTTAAAAAAAATTACGTGTGATAATAAAATACGTTATTGTTTTTGTTATGTTGGCTAAACTGCTTTGATATAAGTTACCTAACAGGAAGGATGTTTATTGATTGTTTATTAGCTGTGTTGGAAATATCGTCCTGCACATGTTGGTAAGTTTTCATAAAGTTGTATATAATTNATGAAACATTACATTTCAGTAGGTACACATCTTTTGAATAAACTGATTACCAGGAATTGCATATATAACACCCATTGATTGCCAAATAATGTGTAAGCACCGTCAGAAGGGGTAACTACGGTCACAGGGGTGACTTTGGTTACACAACCTGAAAAATTTTGTTATGAATTTTCTGCAACCCAAATAAAGTTAGTGTTTTTTCCAATAATTAACTGGGATTATGCTATATTTAAGTAAAAAAAAAAATATGGAATAATACTTTCAGTTAAAAAAAATTACCTGTGATAATAAAATACGTTATTGTTTTTGTTATGTTGGCTAAACTGCTCTGATATAAGTTACCTAACAGGAAGGATGTTGATTGATTGTTTATTAGCTGTGTTGGAAATATCGTCCTGCACATGTTGGTAAGTTTTCATAAAGTTGTATATAATTTTAGAGAAACTACACGTATTTCTAATAAAATTGGTAGTTTTCAATCATTTTTGGAGTGACGTCTACTGTTTCTTTCTTTCTTAACCCATCCACTCATTATTTTGTCCGCTAGTAGCAAATTACTTTTTGCACCAGTTTATTTAGATTGAAAATCACTTAAAAAAGTTTTTATTATTTGCTATTTTGGCAGAACATAATATTTCCTCGCGTGCCAACATCATAACAAAGAACAACAATTACATAATTATAAGCAATTGCACTATATTAAAGAAGTTTAAGACTTCATGCACAGTTAATTTTTTTTTTTTTTGCTGACACTAGAGACACTAGTTTTCAGATGTCTGGCAGACAGACTTGTGCACCATTGTTGTATGGGCAAGTGACAGTTGCCAGACCAACTTTTTTCTGAATGAGTTACCCTATAATCTGTGTTTATTTTATGTTCAAGGTAACAACATGCCCTGAACTTATCACAGAATAATTGATAGTCACCAGTATAAAGACTATACTGTTGAACAAATGGAAAAGGCAGAGGAAGCAGTCAAAGCGGGAACATCCATCAGACAAGCTGCACGTGAACACAAAGTGAAGATGGAAGCTTTGCAAGTTTGAATGCTTGGAGAAGAACCAAAGGATCCTGGAGGCCAGGCTGCTCTTGATCAAGAAGCTGAGTAATCATTGGTAAAGTATTTGTTATTGTTATCAGAATGGGGGTTTCCTTTAACTACCCTGGAATTATGACTTCTAGTCAAGAGCTACTTCCAAAGGATTGGATGCCACATCAAAAAGTTTTCTGACGGAGTCACCCCTGGCATAGATTGGGCACAATCGTTCATGTCTTAACATACACTGTCTTCAAGGTTTGTGCAAAATATAAGTCCAAAATGAGCACAGGTAGATTCTGCTGTCATTTCGTATTTTGATTTTATGGTAGCAGATTTAGAAGACATTCCTCCAGAAAATATTATCAATTTTAATGAGACAAACTTATCAAATGATCCCGTACCAAGAAAGGCAATTTCCAAAAGACGGCAAACATATTCTGATAGGGTGCGAAGCACATCAAAGTCTAGCACCAGAATTATGTGCACTGCCACAGCTTCAGGGTACATGCTTCTGCCCTTCATCATTTATAAGACCAAAAATATTTATGATTTATGTATCATGGGAGGACCCAATAGCACATGCTATTCCTGTTCCTCTAGTAGATGGTTTGAGGCAACTCATTTTGAAGAATGGTTCTTCTCATTGGTCCTTCTGTACATTCGAAAATTGAAAACTGATCAAAAAGTAGTTTTAATTGGGGACAGCCTGTCATCCCATTTTTCAGTTCATATATTGCAAGCATGCCTTCAGCATAACATTATTTCCAAATGCCTTCCTACCCGTTTGACACACATCTGTCAGCCATTGGATGTTGCCCCGTTTGCTCTGATGAAGAAGCTCTGGAGACAAATCTTGACAAATTACAAATTGAAAAATTCAGGGACAGTCCAAAAATCTCATTTCCCAAAACTGTTGAAGGAGTTGGTGAACGCCCTCCAACCCTTAAATGAAGAAACCATCAAGATTGGTTTCAGAAAGTGCGGGATCATTCCTGTTAACAGACTTGAGATTACCAACAACGGAATCTTATGCCAACAGCACATGTTCAACTGAAGAAGCCGTGAGTGAAACAGTTCACTCTTTTTTTTAAAGGAAACAGTTTTCAACTCTTCAAAATCTCCAAAGCAAAGGAAGAAGAATAAATGTTCAGCCTGGAAGACGTGTGTAGACAAATGTTGGAGAAACATGTTGACGAAATTTCACAATGTTCCGATCCATAACAATTTGTAGGTATAAGGAAATACTACTTTTTGACCGAAGTCACCTCTTCTGATGGAAGAACTGCATAGTTCACAGCAAGTGGAAGTAGAATCTTATGGGGAAAATGTGAATTATTAGTGAAGGTGGTAAAGAAACAAACTTTAATACAATATTTATTCACCTCTGAAATCTCAAGTTTATTAATGAAATAATAATAACTTCAAAAGTCACACTGCCAAATCAAATGATTGCTTTGTACGAACTTCAGTTGCGCAATTGAACATGTAAACAACTCAGCTTCAAAGGATATATGCTTTGGCTGCCCTCAGGTGAACTCGGAATGGCTAAGTGTAACCTCGTTCCCTTTTAAAATCGGTGGTCTACTGTTTTTAGTTCTTGGTTTTGCTGTAATTTTTTTTAAATTTATAATTTTTAAAACCGTATAGTTCAACAATGAGTAACATGGTTGTAAAGTATGCTGTGTGTGTTTTGTGCAATGATGATACACATTATGCCTGTCAGCTGGCAGATGACCTTTGCCTAGTCTTTGACCTAGCATGTGGTCAGACATGAAGATGGGCTCAAGCTGCTCAGCAGAATGTTTGCAGCATATTTATTAAAAGAGACTGCTTCATCATTTTTGAAGAATGTCTACAGAGATTTTATCTAAACGGTGTACTATTGTTATTGCCAATTTTAATATATATTTAGTCCACAATACAGAAATATAATTCATAGATAATAACAGTTATCATTGCTTAGGGTACAACTTATGATTATCCCCTTGGTAAGGTAGACAAATCGCAACTTGCTTGTCATTTTCTTCCATTTAGTCCAAATGACCTAGAGTTTACTGTGATATGTAAATTGTTGCAGTCTGCATTCTGGGATTGTGTACTTCNCCATTTAGTCCAAATGACCTAGAGTTTACTGTGATATGTAAATTGTTGCAGTCTGCATTCTGGGATTGTGTACTTCAATTATACATGTATTAAGCCTCATTTTGACTGTTTTTATAATTCATGTAGATATTTGAGTTTAGGAGAAACTGATGTAAACATAATATTTTTGAATATGTGGCTGTTTTAATACAATATGTTTTGCTTATACATGATGCATATTTATTTTCAACCATTGTTTGTAATATTTTTTATAGTTTCTCATTTTAATGCATTGAAATTCATTTTAAAATAAAAATTATTTTGTTTTCAGATTGTTATTGAACAAAAGGGATCAGGATTAGTTGAGCAGCTATTAAAGACATATGAATCAGCTGTTAACAATGGCAGAAAGAAAACAAACTCTCAAACTGGAGCATTTCTTTTTAGTGTCATAGGTGAGTCTTAATGTGTTTTATTTATATTTTAGTATTTGTATAATTAGTGCTTGAGGCTTAATGTGAATTAATTTATATTTTAAGAATTTGTATAATTAGTGCTTTTTGTGAGGGTGTGTCAATTGAATCAATTATTTGGAAAAGTAAACCAGTCCATTTTTTGCCCAAAATAACTTGAAATACATATTTTCTACCTACACCATAGATGCATCAAATGGCACACAAAAGAATCTTGTTCCTTTATTTCTCTGGTAACTGCATGCACGGAAAATATGCAATTAGTTAATAAGAGAAACAAGTTCTGTGTACGCGTTTCCTTCTTCTGCATACAGATGTTTCTGGTACCTGATACATATGCTTTGGATATTAATTTTTGTGTCTAGGAGAGAGTGAAGTGTGGGTGTTGGCAGCAGTGGTACACAGGAAAAAAGCAATGGCTGGTTTTTTTTTTTTTTTGCGTGCTGTTCTATTAAGTAAATGTTAGTGAAGAAGTGTGCATGCTAGGCAGCAAGTTATTTTCACATTATAATTCAATGTCTAGTTCAATTGTATATGCCGAAAATAACAGTCCTTGAAAGCGGTAACTTGTTTGAAACACACAAAAATATGAATGCAACAAGTGTAAACATTCTCAATTGCATGGATAGTGTTAAACAAATTCTGCAGGAAATGTTATAAAAAAGAAGACAAGTGGTGAAAAAATTTATGTAAGTACCTTTCTTTATAAATAATATATCCACATCGTGCAATACATTAAATGGCTGGAATATGATATTATTATAGTTTATTAAGATAAAATGTCTTTGACATATTCAAGTAAGGAAGGGGGTGGGGTAATCAGTGCAACTGTACTTCCAGAACGTTTCGATTTTGGTGCAGAATATGCTAAATAACACAACAATGGTGTCAGAAATAAAATCCCCTAATTTGTTTTCTAAATTTTGCCAGTTTATCCTCAGACTACAGGTGTCATTGTTGTCCCTTACTATGCTTTTCTGAAGTAGATTGCCATGACATGTTTGTTGTGTAACATCCATTTACATCATTCTAATTTATTTTTATATGCAGATTGGAATTTACAGAAAAATTTTCTGAGAATGAAAATCTGCAACTGCTAACTGCCTTGTATAATGGAAGGCCAAAATATAAACAAGACCGATATTTTATGGGCCACATCCTGTGTTCCCATCGAAAAAATATGACCAAGAAAAGGCAAACCTCAGCAACACAGCATAGTATGTTTAATTTCAATGCAATAAAAGGGTGCAACAAATAAGAGAGTGCAAAAAACATTCCACAGTTTGCACAGTGTCACGGGTAAAGTAGTGCACAGTTTAACTTCTCTGTTACTCTCTGATTTGTCACCTCACGATATGTGAGGAAAAATGGACATAAAGGAATTACAAAGTCCCAAATTGATATTTGGAAGATTAATGAACACATTCATTTCCAAAGAAAATAACTCATTATGGACAAAAGGTGGTTTACCTTGATTCATCATTGTCAGAAAAAATAATTTTTGAACTATTTACTTTGAAACACTCAGATCTGGCAATTACAATCAAGTATAATTATTATTTTAAAACATTTCAAGGACATTTTCAATTACAGATTTGGACGTGCCCAAGTCAACATTTGTCCTGAATGTGAGGCGTTAGGAGCAAAGTTGAAATCAAACTTTCTAAATGACACCGCAAAGCATGTTGCCGCAGCAGAACTGGCAGTTCATAAGAGAAGAGCTTCCAAATTTTATATGAAAATGAACAGCATCAGCAAACTGTATAGAGCCGATTCCAGTGTTTGTGGTATCACTTTTGACTACATGCAGAACTTGGCTTTGCCCACACCCTCAGTGGAAAACATGTTTTACCTCAGGAAACTATAGTTAACTGCATTTACATTCACAGTCTGGTCAACGATACTGCACAGTTCTACTGCTACCATGAAGGGCAAGGCAGAAGAGGACCTGACAAAGTGTGCACATTTCTTTGCCGTTATATTGGGCAATTGTCGCAAAATGTGAAAATACGTCATGTATTCAGCGATGCCTGTGGGGGTCAAAATCGTAATCACACTGCCATCCGTTTCCTGTTGTAGCTTATAATGACTGGAAGATTTGAGAAAATTTATTAGTATTTCCCTGTAAGAGGGCATTCATTTTTGCCTCGCAACCATGATTTCAGACTAATACACTGGAGAGCCAAAAAACTGCTATAGGTGTGTGTATGCAAATAACAGATGTATGGAACCAATCAGAGTAACGCGATNACTGGAGAGCCAAAAAACTGCTATAGGTGTGTGTATGCAAATAACAGATGTATGGAACCAATCAGAGTAACGCGATACGGTCGGCATCGCCTATATAAGACAACAAGCGTCTGGCAAAGTTACTAGATCGGTTACTGCTACTACAATGGCAGGTTATCAATATTTCAGTGAGTTTGAACGTGGTGTTACAGTCGGCGCACGAGAGATGAGACATAGCATCTCCAAGGTAGCGATAACATTTGGATTTTTGCGTATGACCANACTGGAGAGCCAAAAAACTGCTATAGGTGTGTGTATGCAAATAACAGATGTATGGAACCAATCAGAGTAACGCGATGCGGTCGGCATCGCCTATATAAGACAACAAGCGTCTGGCAAAGTTACTAGATCGGTTACTGCTACTACAATGGCAGGTTATCAAGATTTCAGTGAGTTTGAACGTGGTANAACAAGCGTCTGGCAAAGTTACTAGATCGGTTACTGCTACTACAATGGCAGGTTATCAATATTTCAGTGAGTTTGAACGTGGTGTTACAGTCGGCGCACGAGAGATGAGACATAGCATCTCCAAGGTAGCGATAACATTTGGATTTTTGCGTATGACCATTTCACGAGTATACCGTGAATATCGGGAATCCGGTAAAACATAAAATCTTTAACATTGCTGTGGCCGGAAAAAGATTGTGAACGAACGGGACAAATGACGACTGACGAGAATCATTAAACGTGACAGACGTGCAACCCATTCTCAAATTGGCGCAGATTTCAATGCTGGTGCATCAACAATTTGCCAGCGTGCGAACTATTTAACCGACCATCATTGATATGGGCTTTCGGAGTCAAAGACCCACTCGTGTACCATTGTTTGACTGCACGACACAAAGCCTCGTCTGGGCCCGCCAACACCGCCATTGGACTGTTGATGACAGGAGACATGTTGCCTGGTCTGACGAGTCTCGCTTCCAATTGTATCGGGCGGATGGACGTGTACAGGTATGGAGACATCCTCATGAATCCATGGACCCTACATGTCAACAGGGGCCTGTTAAAGCTGGTGGAGGCTCTGTCATGGTATGAGGTGTGTGCAATTCCAAAAGAGCAGGTCAACAAGAATGGAACTTGCACCTTCTTGCCGACAAGGATTACGTAACTCAAGAGACCGCCCTACTCATTTATTATAAGAGGTAACTCTTTTAATAAATGGCTATGCAATCTGAAATTGTGTTTACCCCAAAGCTACAGCTGTTGGGGGCACTGGCAATCGGTCGTTGCTTCGTAGCAGCTTGCACCACGACCTACGACGTGACGCACCACCAAGTCTCATCAAACTGGCTTGTAGGCCGAAGCTGAAGTAATAAGTGCCCCAAAGTGTCACCAGTAGTGTGCAGTATTTTTACAAACACATTAAACACAGTCACTGCATTAACAGCTACAGTCAGGGATGTGTTTTATTGTGTTAACAGCAATCGAGCATGGCATTCCACACCCTTTGCCCAGGTGGACTCGTCCATCCTTCAGGAGACAGCCACTTGGAAACACTGTAGCCAGTGAAATTCAGACACGTCACAGGTAGTGAAATGCAAACACTTTTTACGATAAATGTAATATTTTATTTAATGTGTGTTTATAAAAGATCAATTCTATTTTCAAAAAAGGAGATTGCCTATAAAGGCCTCCATCCTTGTAACATGTAATTTAGTGCGGTGACACGCCCCATCAACTTCAATGTCACCAATGTGTTTGTCTAATTTGTACAATTTTTCACCATTGCNTTAGTGCGGTGACACGCCCCATCAACTTCAATGTCACCAATGTGTTTGTCTAATTTGTACAATTTTTCACCATTGCAATCATATCACATAGTGTTCACGTTATATTTCATCATTCGCTGTTTGACTTCGGTTCTAGTCACTTGTGACGGAAACCGAGGTCACTTGGCTAGTTCGTCTCAGCACTCGGACCAGACCGGCGACGTTGGTCGCCCGCTCCGCGAGCCCCCTCGGTACCATCATTTANTTAGTGCGGTGACACGCCCCATCAACTTCAATGTCACCAATGTGTTTGTCTAATTTGTACAATTTTTCACCATTGCGATCATATCACATAGTGTTCATGTTATATTTCATCATTCGCTGTTTGACTTCGGTTCTAGTCACTTGTGACGGAAACCGAGGTCACTTGGCCAGTTCGTCTCAGCACTCGGACCAGACCGGCGACGTTGGTCGCCCGCTCCGCGAGCCCCCTCGGTACCATCATTTAGGCTGTAATCACTTCACTGCAATATTAAATTAATTAACCGGAATGTTAGTTTAATTAATTTTAAGTACTGAGGGGAGAGCCACCCGCCCTCTCACCAGAGAGCTTGACGCTATCATGTATCAACATAATACAGCGTTTATTTCACTCTAAGGCCACCGACAAGCTGTAAGTGCTGGGTCCATTTTCATGCATTATTCACCTGTTAGCAAGCACAGTGAATAAACCACTTTACAAAGTTAAACGGTTAAACGTGTGTTGATTAATTGTAGGTTACTACACCCTTTGTAGCATCACCCGCAATTGAATAGTATATTTCAGGCATACGAGATGGCCTACAGTCTCGTCATAAGGTATAAATAATGCAACATTAAGTACGTGACAATGTCATCAACAAACTGACGCAGATATCCAGGGCAGTCGACCAAACGACCCTCATCATTAACTCTCCACTGGGTTATGGCGCCGGGCCATCCAACATCCAACCAGCCCTGGGTAACCTCGACCTCGTCAAAGATGGTTCCCAACTAGGGGCGAGCATTTCACCAAGTCATTCTTTTCATACGTCANGGGTAACCTCGACCTCGTCAAAGATGGTTCCCAACTAGGGGCGAGCATTTCACCAAGTCATTCTTTTCATACGTCAAATATGGTTTTCCCAACTAAGGGCTACCATTTCACCATGCCATTATTTTCCTACGGCAAAAATGGCTTTCACAACTAATGGCAGAAGGCAGAACAAATCGTGAGTAAAGTGCATAAAATCACAATGTCAGAAAACATAATTACCGTCATAACAATGTAAATGTTCCCACGCTCAAGCACCACATGTCTTTAATTAAAACAAAAATGTTTGGCACAAAAAGTGGAAAATTCAGTTTTGTGGCAAACTGCCATTTTGTGCCTCAAACAAAGCAAGTGTCATCTAGCGCCACTATTACTGGGCAGGAAGCGAATACCACACACCACTCACATTCTGAGAAAGTGTGGTCGAAGTGATGCGTCCCCGGACACGCAAGTGTACCGGCCACCACCCCCACACCCCCCTCAGAAGTAACGGGACACTTTTCCCACCCCCTCCACGTGGGCGTATAGAGAGTCGGTCTTGCATCCGCGTGTTAGGAAGACCCGTCACCATGAAAACCGCTTCGAGCCACGTGGCTGAAACGGGGTTGGGTACTTACAAATTAAATTGGTGCACCAGCAACGGAAAATTACAAACTTTATGCCTGAAGCGCGTACAACAAATAATATAACTGAATCCATTCCGTGAATCTAAATGTCCATGTCGGGAATTAACGAACGCGAGACGAATCGCGCAAGACATTAAAAGAAATAATAGGGAACGAATAGAGAATGCCTGGAGCAATACCTCTAACGGAAAACGAGTGCCATTGTGCACTGAATGCAACATACTGCGAGTGGTCCGAGGCAACGTCGGCCTCGTGAACAGACACGCTTGCCAGTGTACACTCGTACAGCAACCAGAACAATTTTTGGCATATTCACAGTAACCAGAACAATTTTCAAATTCACAGCAGACAGAACATTTTAGAAAATTTACTATNAATTTTTGGCATATTCACAGTAACCAGAACAATTTTCAAATTCACAGCAGACAGAACATTTTAGAAAATTTACTATGAAATAATTTTTGCAACCAATGATGCAAGAACAGATTTTATGTGCAGAACTAAGAAACGGGACAATACAGTGCATAATTTGTCACAGAAATTACCATACCTAATGCCTCATTACAGGAAAAGATCCCACAATCACAGACAACCACGGCTGGATTCTGTGCGACAAATGTGAACAAACAGTACGACCAACCAAACGGGACATNAATTTTTGGCATATTCACAGTAACCAGAACAATTTTCAAATTCACAGCAGACAGAACATTTTAGAAAATTTACTATTAAATAATTTTTGCAACCAACGATGCAAGAACAGATTTTATGTGCAGAACTAAGAAACGGGACAATACATTGCATAATTTGTCACAGAAATTACCATACCTAATGCCTCATTACAGGAAAAGATCACACAATCACAGACAACCACGGCTGGATTCTGTGCGACAAATGTGAACAAACAGTACGACCAACCAAACGGGACATGGTAAACAACACATCAGGACATTTCGGATGCGAACAGTGTGAGAACGTACCGCGAGTGACGAGTGTCATACCCCTTCACTGTGGGCAGTGAAAATTACAGCCATCAACACAGCCCGCTGGCACATTCAACGGGTGTAGACAGAGCAGCAGCACAATGGGGAAACCTATTGTTGCCACACACCACCCCTGGCTTCGTGTGGCCTCTGCCACGCCAGATGGCAAAGGACAACAACACCAGTAGTTGCCTCACCAACAATAGGGACGGGCACAACACCAGCCCAATTCCAGTCGCTGCCTACCTTAGCAGGAAACACCAACGAGGACCCGCAGGCGTTCCTGAGCGACTGCACAGGATGATTGGGCAGGTATGGTGTTGGTGAACCAGAGTGGTCTAGCTGCATAGGAGGCCAATTGTCAGGGAGGCACGCACATGGTGGTGGTCCATTGACCACTATGGCATACAATGGACCGAATTCCAAAGTTCCTCCCTCAGACATTTCAAGTCAGCGTACGGAGCAATACAGGCTCAAAGCCGTGCTGTTTTAGNTCCCTCAGACATTTCAAGTCAGCGTACGGAGCAATACAGGCTCAAAGCCGTGCTGTTTTAGAGGCATAGGGTGATTATGAAACACTAAGAGCATTTGCCCCCCAAAGCCAATATCATCGACATTTCCATCGACATATGCGAGACACAGACATTTTGGAAGTAATAGCATCAACAGTAAATTCAGAATTCAAATTTGCTCTGGCACCNGACATATGCGAGACACAGACATTTTGGAAGTAATAGCATCAACAGTAAATTCAGAATTCAAATTTGCTCTGGCACCACTTATACATGGTGGCAAAGTGGATCTGTTCATAAGGTCCACAGCCTTGCTAGACCAGGCCAATACCGAAAAGGAAGTGCACCGCAGGGAATGGGATGGGCCATACCAACCACGGCCCCGTGACCACAATACATGGAATGGGAATATACAACCATCAGCTGGACACAGCATGGACGGGGTGAGCCGAACAACTTGTAAGGACACGGGGAATANAATGGGAATATACAACCATCAGCTGGACACAGCATGGACGGGGTGAGCCGAACAACTTGTAAGGACACGGGGAATAGCCGATTTGCTACACCAGTAACAGCTGTCCCAAATGCAGCAGCTGAAGCCACGCAGAAGAAAGCAGTTAGAAGGGAACGCCCTCCCCTTTCAATGCAGGTATTACCCAGACCAACAACACCACTGGCATAACGAATGCCCTAACCGCAAAAGGNCGCCCTCCCCTTTCAATGCAGGTATTACCCAGACCAACAACACCACTGGCATAACGAATGCCCTAACCGCAAAAGGCAAATGGAGGAAGTAAACAATGGCAGGAAACCACTGGCGGGAAACTAGCTGGCGGAGTAGGCGAGCCGGACGCTCACTACCCCGGCCAAAACAAGAACATGCAACACAGACACATCAACATAAACCCACGGTAACACCCACTCCACAACAAATTGTGTTACAGCAAACTACAACAGATGACGAGCAGGTAATCTGCAATGTCATAGAGGTCACATCTAACACGGAACCCAGGCTTCATGAACTGAAGACCTTGGTCGTCAACACACAACATTAATGTGCACACACATGGGTTAAGAAGGCAAAAATCATACAGGGAGATGGTGAGTGGTGGCACATCCGGGACACACACGTTGAGACCCGTTGGCAGCATCCCAATGCGATCTGGTGCCTCTATGTGCCAACAGGAGCACATGAACACGTGCTAAGGCATGCCCACAATAGCCATTTTGCTGGCCATCCTGGGGCAACCCAGACAGCCAGGAATTTCCACACACATTTCCACTGGCCAGTAGCAAGCAGGGATGCATGCAGGTACATGAAGCAGTGCGTCCCCTGCAACCACTTCAAGAGCAGGGGAGCAGATGGGGTGCCGAAGGAATCATTTGAGACTGTATCCTTAGATCTCATGGGCCCGTATCCCTGCACTTCCACAGGAAGAGGTTCAGCCTGGTCGTAAGTGACGGATTTTCCAGATGGACCGAAGCCTACCCACCCTCCAGCACACGGGCATGCACCATTGCACGGGCACTGGAAACTGAGTTCTGCCCCCCTGGGGGTAACCAAAAACATTGCTCACAGACAACGGTACCCAGTTCACTGGGATGCACAGTTCACACAATGATCTGTGCACTCGGTTGGGGGTAAGACACCATACACCCCCACCGAGAGNTTCACTGGGATGCACAGTTCACACAATGATCTGTGCACTCGGTTGGGGGTAAGACACCATACACCCCCACCGAGAGGAGAAACCAAGACCTCAAGACCCAGTTACGCCTAAGAGTAGGGAAGGACCACACCAGATCGACCGAACATTTACATGCCGCCCTATTCACCATAAGGCGACAGGTGAATCTAGCAACAGGGCAGGCTCCAGCAGCAATCCGGCAGGGTCGCGAGCTAATGCTACCCGGGGAATTTTCCGCACGCCAGACAGAGGCCATGGGCAAACCAGAAGGTGTGACAGCCAAAAGATAGCGCAGGGAGGCAGAGTTAACAGCGGCTCGCAGAAACCACGACCATTACATCAAGGAATAGATGCCTGTCACCACACGAGCACCACAGCGTTTGGAACCGGGCCAACTGGTCTACGTAAGGGAACATAGAATATCCAGCGGAGCGAAGAACTTCTGCACCGGGTTCGCCCAGAAATGGAGCGGACAACATTCAGTGNGGAACATAGAATATCCAGCGGAGCGAAGAACTTCTGCACCGGGTTCGCCCAGAAATGGAGCGGACAACATTCAGTGGTGAAGCCGCTAGGGTACACCACATACCTCATCAGGCTGAGCAGCAGGAGGAGGGCCGCAGTCCACCGCAACGACCTCCGATTGGCAGTGGGGATGCCAAGTGTCACGACGCCTGACCAGCAGGGCGTCGAACACCACAAAAACAACACGCCAATCGCCGCCAGAGGCGAAGTCGGGACAGAGTCCCTGCAGCGACGGAAAAATTCTCTAGCGCCTCTTCTCCGCCACGACGCCTGACGTCTCAACACCCACAAGGAACGTGGAGGAGGAAGATGTACCCGAGGGAGGATCGCTGCCGCCATGCACAACCATCAACACAGCACGCATCACTGCAGACCCGGGAGGGTCACTCGGCATCATCGTGACTCAGTGTCACGCCGCTGGTCACCAGGGACGCCGCCGATGGCGAGTCACCAGAGACACCTGTTGGACAGAGCTCCCCACAGTACAGCTCTCTCGACGGCTCTGCCGTGGCACCCTCAGCAGGACCAACACCTGACACCGGAGGACGTTGCCCAAAGCTACTGTAGGAGCGTAACGGGGTTTTACAGCCCTTCACCGGGGCTCCCTCCTTCCCCTTCGCCAACAACCACATCATGCCGACATCCACTCCAAGCAGCTGCACCGACTGATCTGCCCAGCATGCATCACATGTGTTGGGGACACCCCACACCTACACATGCATGTCACGGGACGTCAGCTTCGCTGTGGTCAGCACCCTGACTCCCCAACAGCAACCAGAGTCAGCTCCCAGAGACACGGGCCACAAGCTGTACGTGACAATGTCATCAACAAACTGACTGAGATATCCAGTGCCCCCTGGGCCGTCGACCGAACGACCCTCATCATTAACTATCCACTGGGTTATGGCGCCGGGCAATTCAACTATCAACCAACCCTGGGCAACCACGAACACGTAAAACTTGCATTTATATACTGATTCTTCTATGTTCATGCTTTATTAAGATCACCATAAGAAACAAGTGTAGACAAATATCATGTTACCTCTATATATTCTAATAAATATGAGATAATTTACCCTAAGATCATTATTTTGTTTCATTACAGATAATAATTAAATTTAAAAGAAAAAGGGTTCTAAAATTTGTTAACCTTTATTTACAAATCTTGCTATGAACGATGCAAAGGATCTACTCACATTGATGACATCTTACTGCATACTGTTTATCTTATGGGTGCCAACCACTGCACCCTTAACACCTCCTCTTTCTCACTTTACATCTTACCCTTCTACACTGGCTCATACAATTCTCACTTTTACTCTGCAACCACTTTTATTCACATAATGTCCTTTGCATCCACCATGGTAGTCACTATTTCCAGATTATATTGTGGCATGAGCCCCACGGCCTGTAAACCCTTTAAAGTCTTCTGTGTCAGTATCTACACTTCCTTCAATACTCTCACTGCCCTCAAATCCCTCAAAGTCTTCCTCACTATCCCGTCTGCTTGGTACTGTAGAATTTGATTGATCCACTTCAATTTCCTCTTGTTCTGGTACACTGTTTATCTGGCCAGTTCTTTTGAAATGGAGGGTCGTAGATGACTGGTATGCATCTGAATATCCCTGTCTTTCCTGACTAAGTAGGACCTTGGTTCAGTGTGTGCTGTCACGATAACATCTGTCATATTCCTAAAATTTAGCCACTTTCTTCTGGGCTGACTTATCATAAAAGTGCTTGAACTTATTTTGCTTAGCTTTTAAGGCATTATAGACCCCCTTCTGGTTGACAGGTTGTATTATTGCTAGGATTGTGGTCATTCTGGCTGTAATGCAACAGTTAAATAATATTTGCGCTGGAGAAGCGTAAAGTCCTGTTAATGGTAGTATTACTATGCACTTGTAGCATATCCCTGTGGTCAGTGCCCTCTGATTTACTCTTACGTAGGATCTTCTTACTGATTCCCACAGCTTTTTCTGCCATGCCATTGCTTCTGTGGAAGTGGGGACTGCATGTACTCTGTGTGATTCTGTTTTTTGTTGTAATACTCTTGGTATCCATATGATGTGAATGGTATGTTGTTCACAATGAGGACCTTAAGGAACCCATGAATATTAAATACATTCTGCATGGCATTTGTTACACACACAGAGGATTGTGCATTAAGTGGTTGAATATCTAGCAAGTGGTAATATTAGTCAGTCAGTATGAGGAAAGCATTTCCAGCCTCTTTGACAATATCAGCTCCCACTTTCAGATATGGTAGTCTTNGTAGTCAGTCAGTATGAGGAAAGCATTTCCAGCCTCTTTGACAATATCAGCTCCCACTTTCAGATATGGTAGTCTTGGAACTTCATGAGATATGAGTGGATCTCTGTGATTAGACCTCCCTAATTTCTCACATGTTCTGCACCTGGATATATATTGTTCAATGTCTGTTGACATTTGAGGCCTATAAAATAACTATCTGATCTGGCTTTTGTTTTTTCAACTCCCCGATGCCCTTCATGTACAAAGTTTAAAAGATATGGCCGTAGTGCAATAGGTACTACAATTTGTCTTCCTAAGAACAATAACTTGTCTTTTATGTGAAGATTATCTTGAATTTTGTAATATGCCCGATATTCCTACTGCAGCTTGTTAGCAGCTGGCCAATCCTCTTGGTGCATTTTAGATATGCCAGGAAGGGTGGGCTCTTGACTGGTTTCCTTATCAAATATAATTTTCCTTGATTCACTTATTGGTAAATGAGCAGTAATATATTGTANGGCTCTTGACTGGTTTCCTTATCAAATATAATTTTCCTTGATTCACTTATTGGTAAATGAGCAGTAATATATTGTATAGTTTCCAAAATGTCATTATATTCACCAGTTTCAGGAAAGGGCATGTGTGACATTACGNAGTTTCCAAAATGTCATTATATTCACCAGTTTCAGGAAGGGGCATGTGTGACATTACACCTGCCAAATTTAAATTTTTTCCTGGTACATTATACACATTTAGAGTATATTTAAGATGCTTAAGTCTTAAGCATTGAAGTCTAGGAGACCCTATTTTCCCTATGCTTTAGTTAATGACAGCTACTAGGGGCTTGTGATCAGTTTGAACATTTACTGTATGACCATAGATAAGATTATGAAACTTTGACGTCATAAAAAATATTGCCGGTAGTTCTTTTCTGATTAGTAATAATTCTTTCCACTGTCTGCAAGACAGTATGAGGCTGTCGTCACCATCTGAAAGCTGGGCTTCTGTAACAAACAACATCCTAACTCATGTTGTGATGCTTCACATTGCAGGGTGATTTCTTTTTCAGGGTCAAACAGTGCTAGTACAGGTGCAGATGATACTTTCAGTTTCAGTGTGTCAACAACCTTTTGATGTGATGGTAGCCACTGCCATTCAACTCCCTCTTTAAGCACATTTTTTGCAATGGTGCTGTAAGTGTCGNCTTTTGATGTGATGGTAGCCACTGCCATTCAACTCCCTCTTTAAGCACATTTTTTGCAATGGTGCTGTAAGTGTCGTTATTTGGGGTAGGAATTTATGTTCATATTTTAACATCCCAGTATTTTTTGTAATTTTTTCTTATTGGAAGGGGGCTTTAGGTTTGTGAATGTTGTTGCTCGATCAGGATCTATTTTCATACCTTCTGCAGAAAATACATGGCCATCATATTTAACTTCAGTAACTTTGTACTGAGGTTTATCCTTGTTAAATTTTATATTTTTGGTTTATGCCCTTTTCACAACTTGGCGAACGATTTCCCCAATGCAGAGTAAATCGTAAAAGTATATTACTGTGTTAGGTATGTCTGCAAAATTGCTCTCAACTAAATGCTGAAGGAGTTCTGGTACACTGGCTATTCCAAAGGGCAACCTAAGATAGCAATAGATGCCAAACGGACTGGAGAAACATTTGAGGGAGGATTCTTCCCCTAGATCAATTTTATATAATCCTTCCCTTAAATCAAAAAGNTTTTATATAATCCTTCCCTTAAATCAAAAACAGATTTTTACTCATCTTAGTCTCTGTTCCTTGTAAACCTTTTTAACCTCACCCAATTTACTATCATCACCTTTAGTGTGTATGAGGTGCACCTGTTGTATGCTCTGCTCACACACACTGCAATATGCCTCCACCTTTTCCAATGTGAGGTTACCTATCCTGACGCTACTCGCCACCTGTGGTATAAAGGATGGTTTGTAGGGTACGAGTTACCTTTACCAGGCACAGACTATGGGTGCCTTGGATGTTGAATAGGGGTAGTAAACAATAACTTCCTAATGTCTTGGTCTTAAAAGGTTTTCACTTTACCGGAAATTAACACATACTTTACCGGAAACAAACACATACTTTACCGAAAATTAACACATATTTTACTGACCCTGCGAGACTGTTCCCTGCAAGTTGTGGGCCTGAAGGGCGGCTTAAAGAACTCGTTCTATCTGCTGCCGAAGTCGTGGGGGGAACGTTAGGCATCTGGGAATGTTCCTTGAGTGANATATTGCCAAACACTGTCAGCCATTCTTACTTGTCTAACTAGAGCTGCATTGGCGCAACTCTAGCTTACCTGGGCAGGTGTCCATGTTCTCTCGCGTTTTGCTATGGGAGTGGGGGTGACCAGTGGTAACTGCCAAACACTGTTAGTTCTTTTCTCGGCACGTGTCCATGTTCGCACGTGTTCCTTGGTGCGTTGGCGATTTGCTAGCTCTTAACTCGGCATTAACTTTGCGCGTGTTAATTGCATATACACCCTCGCCTGGTCCGGCCTGGCCTCGCGGCACGTGTCTACTGGGGGGTCCTAGCGGGGGTTAAGATGGCAGGGTGGTGTGACAGCGGCGCTTCTAATACTAACCATATGCGGCACGCGTCAATTCGTATCAAGGCTTTTTGGACAGCCTTGTATCAGACAACATAAACAATTTCATCGTGCAGCATCTTGTTCTCTGCACTCTTAGCATCTTTCTGGCTATAATAACAGTTCTTGACCAGCTGGCGTAGGGAAGTAGAAAAGTTGTTAATACTTTTCTCTTCTTCTTGGCGTCGCTGAGTAAATATATACAGTTTGAATACCTCATTAACCCTTGGACGAACATACTGTTCGATGGCTCTTTGTCCTTGAGACAATTGTTGCGAACTTTGTCAGGAATGGTGAGAATCGTCAGTATGCAAGATGATGCACTGCCCATTATATTCCGTCTTAATTTAAGAATCCCACTATGAATGATACAAAGGATTTACATACGTTGACATCGTATTTTGTGGCAAATGTGTTGTTTTAGATTCAAAGAAAAAGTGTTTACATTTACAGATATCTCACTTAGAGAAACTGATTGCTGAACAAAGAGAGAATATTTTTGACAATGTTAGCATTTGACTGGAGTGAAACCATGGAAAACCAAAATCAGAATGGCTGGACCATGACATGAACCCACATCCTCCCAAATACGAGTCCAATGCTCTCAAGACCTCGCTGTTAAGAGCTGCCCACATCTCTTCACTCACTCCAATGTGTTACCATTGTACCACCTTGCTGGGTATTAATATGATTAAATTCATAATGAAAGTTTGTTTCCATTCCTAATGTGGTAATTTTTTATCAGTACGAACAAATAATTATTATATTCAGAGTCCACAAATAAGATAAACAAGGCAAATAATTGAGAAAAAAGTTAGCGATCACTAAATTGTAAATTCACTTTTTATTCTAAATGGTTTAAGGGTTTTTTATATTCGCAAATATTAATATATTTAAAAAAAAAAGACTTTGCATGCATTACTTGTGCACTCAAAACCAGTATACATAAACACTCGTAAATTTATTATTAGNAAAAAAAAAAGACTTTGCATGCATTACTTGTGCACTCAAAACCAGTATACATAAACACTCGTAAATTTATTATTAGAGTTACTAGACATTGAAATCCACATTTGGAGAGCAGGCCAACAAGATAAACCAGTATATTATCTTAAAATTCTAGACACCAGCCTTTGGCGAACAACCAAGGCTTATAAATAAAAAAGACACTGTTCCCTCCTTACAAACACAAAATGGCATTTTTCACATCCTGCAACAAAAGGCAGAGGCCCTTGCTTCGTATCTGTAATTAATTTGCGTATGTAGAATGCCAGTTTGTTGTGACAAACAGTTTGTGGGTACAAGCTGTGTAACACCCTACTGTATGCAATTGGTAATTGTGTCCACAGCCGTGTCAATTTTGTCAGGTGTGCCCAAGGAAGGGATAAGTCTATTCCCTCCTCTAGATACCCCTGAAAGCCACATGAATTTGCATTTTTTTTAAGTCCTTAAATGTTTTTATGTGAGTGTCTGCATCTGGTGGTAGAAACTCAGTGTGTACTGGGTAGTGGTATGAAGAAAATTCATGTATCACAGGTAGTTTGAAAGCAATATTTAATCCTTTAGTAAACACTTCATCCAATATGTCAGGTCGTATCTTGCTTGAGAAGAGTCAAATGTTGGTTACTGCGAGGTGTGTATAAAATAATTATTCTGCTCCTTATGTGTNCGTATCTTGCTTGAGAAGAGTCAAATGTTGGTTACTGCGAGGTGTGTATAAAATAATTATTCTGCTCCTTATGTGTATGTAATTTGGAGCCATTTTGTGAACAATTGCAATACTGCTAGACAGAATGCTTGGCACTAAGAATGAATACTGCTATGAATATAGAGGTTTTGTTTGGGAGNGATTGCAATACTGCTAGACAGAATGCTTGGCACTAAGAATGAATACTGCTATGAATATAGAGGTTTTGTTTGGGAGTTTGTCAAGGTTGATATCAGTTAATATGTAGTCTGGCCCTCTATCCCATACTTAACACTGATGATGGTCTGCTAACATGAAACTGGATAATGTTGTATAATTCCCTTATCTGACCCATTATAACATGTGGCACCAGCATGGTCTTGCTGTGTCAATTCACATACAGACCAGCTACAGCGAGTGCAGAATTTCTGTCTTAGACTAGCTGCTCATGCCGCTAGGTACACACCAACTCATGAACTCCACCTTGAACTGCATAAACCCATGTGACTAGAAGTCACAAAAGACATGGCTGAAAAATTCTATGTCTCTACACAGGACTCGACAAATCCTGTAATTACGGCTATGGGGGATTATGATCCAGAGTAGACACAGTGCTACAAAAGGCCCAAGGCTTTACTGGTGCATAGGCTGCCATAGTAATGGGGTCATATACATATCACAGTGAACATAAATGCCTGCACACATTAACATGCACCATCCATGTAGACACTGATGTAGCACACTACTATACTTTCAAACTCACTGTGCCAATCAAATGCACATCAAGAAAGAAAGAAATTCCACAATACACCAAGAATACAACACCTTGAAGACAAAGTAAAAACTTCAATGAACCATATTGAAGATNTACACTATGTATGGGCTACTGAAGTTACCACTCCACAATACTGTGAATGTGCTATCTGGTGCACCATTATTCACCCACACCCATAGCAGGCTATCCACCTAGGGAGTCTCCAACCCCTTCTTCCATCTCTCTCCACTGTTTTTGTTTCAGTTGTCTACTGGGGACATGTGAGGTGGGATGTCCAACAGTGCACCCATCCCTCCACCAAGGGTGTGATACCTCCCACCCCCCTGATTACAAATAAAAACAGCATGATAAACAAAAGAAAGAAAAAAAAGCCCACCTGACCAATCTTTCACTTCTAGTGTTTCAAACACCTATTTAGTAAAGATTACCCATTCCCATCCTTTGTTCTGGAAGAATTTATTTCATACTTCATTACTTGCATGCCTTTTGCAATTATTTTTGGTCAAGGGGTTTACTTTGTCTATNATGAAATGCACATAGGTTCTATCCCTATTTATGACCCACAGTTCCCTTCTTAGTTTTAAGGTACTGTGCATATACAGCCTTACCTGGTATACGTTTCAGATGTTCATGTTTAGCAGACATCTGCATAGTGATTTCCCTTAAGGTCTTCAAAATAGGTTTCTTGTGCATGTCAAATGGGTCACAACACTTATTACTATACAAATGAAAGTTTTTTTTTCCGAAGGTCCGTGTACTTAACAGGGGTAATAATAACAGAATGGGACAACTTGTGCCATATAGCTATTCATCAAGAATATCTTTTATAAAAAAACTCAAATTTTTATTTTGTCCTCCACATAACTTTGTTTGGTTTCGAAAAAAGCAAAAAAAAAATTTTCTAAGTTGGAGACTACTTTTTTCTATGAAGGAAGTCTTCAACCCAGATAACTTTGATGTTGCACACTGTTCTACATGTAGACACTAAGCACACAAAAGATCAGATCTCTAAATCCAACTTTAGTGAAAAAGGGTGAGGTATAAATGGGGGTAAAATAGTCATCTGAATGCTGAAAGCAGATGGCCGCCATCTTGAAAATACAAAGTGTATTGTAAAATATAAATATACAGTGTGAAAGTATCTAATGTAAGCTTTTAAATAACATAAAAAACTTCACGGTAGGTGACTTATTAAAGTGTTATGGCTAGTTTCGTATTCCTCCGAAATCTCTGTGAAATTTGCTTGCAGTGTGCATGAAAAATGGCTGCCATCATCCACTTGTTGTAGGTAAAAATCTACATTAATGTTTTTCTTGCACCTTGAGGATAGGGTAACATAGGAACAAATTTTTATAAAAATCAAAAATGGTGCAGCTTTAGCCTCTTGATGATTTCACATGGAATGACCCGTTGGCTATTTTGACAGCCTACATTTGCACAACAGACATGGGTGGTACATGCAGGCAGGAGGAAGATCATAGACAAAATATTTATGTATTTTATTTCATATTGTTTCAAAACAATTGTTATAAGTGTAACAAATAAAACTTTGTTAAGTTTTTAGAATAATGTGCAAGTGTTTAAACAAAATTGTCCTTAAACTCTATGGGATAGTTAAGCTTTGTTTGTATCTTCTTCATAGGCTATGCTAACGTCACCATGTGCATGCTGCATATTAATTGAAGAAGTTGCACGTCTGTCGCAGAGTATTTTTAAAACATTTCTATATTAATTTGACAATATATATTTAAAACCCTAGTTGTTTTGAGCCCACACAAGATGAAAAATTGACTTTAAAAGTATGTGATAGATATACTTTTGCGACACAGTACCAAACTAGACGACCGTGCTGCCATCTGTTGGCTAGTGCACGCGGTTCACTTCAGAAGCCACACCCCCATGAAATGACTAATTTTTCATGTGTTAAATACAAATGTATAAACAAATTATTTGAGTTCATCATTTTCCATAAGCTCTATAAATATTTTAACATAACATATTTCCATGTCAAACGATTCTGCTTGCTAATAATTTTGATTCGACTTGCAATCGCTAAGCCTTTCTAAGGCTGGCTCTCCTTTTTTTTTTCTTTGTCCCTACTTCCCACTTCAGCAACATAGCGAAAATAAATGTTATTTAATTATTTAGTAAAACTACATGTAGTTTTGCGATGAAATAATTTTTGCGGCAAATANTCGTTTTGCGATGAAATAATTTTTGCGGCAAATAACACTTAGGTTAATGTGATATTTTATCATCCAGTCGCACTCGGTACCACAGTTAATTTATAAATAGCCTCTGCATGTACGAACTACTGTAAACTACCTGANATAAATATTTTAACATAACATATTTCCATGTCAAACGATTCTGCTTGCTAATAATTTTGATTCGACTTGCAATCGCTAAGCCTTTCTAAGGCTGGCTCTCCTTTTTTTTTTTCTTTGTCCCTACTTCCCACTTCAGCAACATAGCGAAAATAAATGTTATTTAATTATTTAGTAAAANTTTCTTTGTCCCTACTTCCCACTTCAGCAACATAGCGAAAATAAATGTTATTTAATTATTTAGTAAAACTACATGTAGTTTTGCGATGAAATAATTTTTGCGGCAAATAACACTTAGGTTAATGTGATATTTTGTCATCCAGTCGCACTCGGTACCACAGTTAATTTATAAATAGCCTCTGCATGTACGAACTACTGTAAACTACCTGANGTCATCCAGTCGCACTCGGTACCACAGTTAATTTATAAATAGCCTCTGCATGTACGAACTACTGTAAACTACCTGATCTCGCCTTTTTGATGAGTAAATGCCAGTTTCAATTGTGAAATACTTATTATTATGAATGAAAATGTGCTGTCTGACAATGTCACAGAATTCCTAATACTTACAAGTTTCACATATATTCACTGTTAAAAATGTGTGTAAATATATTACCAAACACTTTTAATATTTAAAAAAAACCAGTACTGCATCGCTTGACTGCTGCCTGGAAATTAACAGCGCACACATAGGTTATTAACAGCAGCGGTGCATGGATGGCAGCATCTGTTCAATATTTGACTTTGAACTGGGGGCTCCACGGTTAAACTGCAACCCGAGTAAGCCACCCCTGGTAAAACTGGAGTTGAATGTAATTAATTCGCCAAGAACAAATTGCATATGTGGGGGAAAACATTTCAAAGTTCCCAAAATAACTTATTACTTATCATAAACAAAGACTTTAAATTAATGTCAGATTTTCACTTAGATAGGCCTCTTCAAAACATACTCCAATGCCTCTAACTCAGTACTCAGGTCGTCTGAACTCAGTTACATTACGACCATTGTAATCTGCTAGTTCATCCCGCTGCACAGTTCACTCAAACAGTCTTAACATTGGTTTACCTAACCAAACTAATTCTACCCAAGTTGAACCCAAAGAACCATCTACACTTAGCTACACAAGTTGTAGTATATTTAGCTGTAGTACACTACATGTTTCTATTACAGTCAGGCTCCTCCGGCCTACCCAGCTGCAACTTTGAGCTGCTTCGCAGTCATTACACATACAACCGTCTCGCTACGACGACTTGACGCCAACTCCCCTCACTCTAGTGTGTCCTTCTCCAACCCATACTCCGGCTAATGCTGCCTTCACCTCACCTCGCGGTGCTCCAGTTTCCCTAACACACACACCCCTCAGGTGCCCTAGTCCCACACACAACCATCCATCCGCCCTCAGCAATATCACGCATCACGCCACTGCATCGCTATCCACCTTGCCTGGCTTCGCTTCCGGTCAGCCACGGCCCACATGCATACATATATCGGGCTGGCTGTCTGAATGGAAGTCCAGGTCAACGCAACTCATAGCCGTGCTGTGTGTTCTCCAGAGCCCCAGCTGACCAAATCCTAATCCCAGCCATAAGGTTATACATGGGTGAGCATTACAAATTTTAAAAAGAGACTAAATTAAAATCCACTCACCAAAACACTACTAACATTTAAATGACCATATCAGAACCGATGAAAAACTGTCAACACCAAATTACTCATAATAAAAAGAAAAAACCAGGCCAATCCGTTACCTGTATTCGAACAAAAAAGACTAACATCCCAATAAAACAACAACAAAACGAGAATTGCAGTCAAATGCCCATCTTGAAAACCTAAATTTCCCAACAAACCCCAAAAATCGACTTTATAACATTTTCCCCATTGTTGGCAATTTGCGACCCCACAAATTAACTTTATTACTTCACCACCAAAAAGAACAAAAATCCTTTATCCCAGTTAAGAAAATAAACTCGATAACCTCTCTTGAACAGGGGTCTACAAATTGTCTAATTTATAAACCTAGAAAATTATCAAACATCTCCAAATCTAAAAGTTTAACTTCTCAGCAAAATGAAATCCTTTGTTCAAATTGTAATTCACATTATAAAAAAAATTAATTAATTTTACATCATCCTCAGTTAGGATTCTTTCTTTGCTCTTTTGATAATCACACATCTATGGTAAGTCCACGAATCTGTTGTTTTTTTATGTGTGAGTGTGAAAACAAACAATATGTTCAAGTAAGTTCACAAAATTTGAAATATCTTATCTGGCTTTCTGGAGAGAAAGTTCTCTGGAATGGCTCGAAGCTGTTGGCTTGAGGCGCGCTGAGGTTGAGGGCGTCATAACCATCACTGTCAAGCTGACTTCTCGCACACATCTCCATGACCAGCCCCCAGAACAGCCAATGCCGCTCCACCAGCCGTCGAGTCAGCCAAGGATCACTCCTCCAGCCGGTCAAAATCCTAGGACATAAGGGGGAAAGATCAACAACACAAGCAAACAACATTTCATAGTCCATAGGAGGCCACTCAAACAGACCAACTACAGAAACACACTTCTTACGTGATCCCCCCATTAAGTTTTGAGCACATTAAATATTAAAACCAAAAAAATATTCATGAATTACACTGAAAAATCTAAAACGTTGGCCAAATTTTCTTATCGATTATCACTTGTCAACAAACATCAATGGGCCAGAATGGTGAAGGATGAGATGCTATTCCTTGAGACACACAAAGTTAACAAAACAAATACCATTACTTCCCAAGAGCAAGAACATCCCACACNACGTTGGCCAAATTTTCTTATCGATTATCACTTGTCAACAAACATCCATGGGCCAGAATGGTGAAGGATGAGATGCTGTTCCTTGAGACACACAAAGTTAACAAAACAAATACCATTACTTCCCAAGAGCAAGAACATCCCACACAAAAAAAAAACATTAACCTAATTATACAGTTTTTAAAACAAGTCATCAACAAGGAACTTCACTTAACAACATTGGAAATTAAGAGGGGAAATGTGGGACTGTCCATACAATGAACTTGTTCACTAGCTCCTCGACATGACAGTTCATCCACTCTTCAACATCAATGTTCAAATTACCCGTCGTCTAGGTGAAATACTTCTGTACTGAACTTACTCTATCTTTCTGTTCTCCACCATCGATTGGCCAGCCTATGGGGGACAGGAAGACCACACAGCGCTCTCGGAACAACATCAGGTGGCAGACTCCACTGGCTAGATGGCAACTCACAATTGGGGGGAGGGATGGTTAACTCCCCTCCTAGGACAGCCAGGAATCCTGCCACTCTGATGCCTTCTCAGTCACTCAACACCGGGTTGTCCTTGCAGATTGGGTGGGCTCAACTGGTTATTGATGATGACCTCAGAGGGAGGAGGGAAGAACTCACCTTTGGAGTAACCAGGAACCACCGCAGTCTTCTGGACAGAGGCAAAACCCATTGCCTGAGTGTCCCCGTCGTCTTCTAGGAGCTTATCTTCTGAGGGATGGTACCTCCCTGACGCTCATGGAGTAGGTCCCTTGTTTACAATACTCCATGAGTTCCAGGTCCATCACTACCTGAAGTCCAATATAGCTTGTTGTTCACACGCACTATATCCGAGTGTCCCAAACTACACTTGCTCCCTCACCAAGAGTCTAGTTCTTCTCTCATCTTCACCAAACTAATATACCATCCTGCAGGAAGACACCAGTGACATCCATGTTCCTTAAAGGAGGGTAGGGAAAGGACAGAAAGGGAAACCTGCTCCTGACCCACCCATCTAACTAAACCTCAATGAAAAAAAAGAACTCATAGCGTCAAACAACAACAATCCTAGTGGGCAAAATCTTACTTACAACTAATCCTTGCATTACGGAAAATATCCTCAGTAGTCTCTCATCCATCCCATGTTCATCTCCTCACTTCACATTTTTCTAAGTGGTGTTTCTTCATTACACCAAAGGCCTTCCCTAAGTCTTCCACAGGTACAATAAATAAGTTGCCCACAGCAGCTTCCTAGCATCTAACAACACAATGTGTCTTGTCTGCCCACTCCTTTAGTAAGGTCAGATCAAGTACACCAACCCACCCTCCAGGGTTATCAACAACCATATGGGTGCTTCTGAGAGCCCCTTACCTATTTTCATCTTAGCGATTTTCAGCTATCTCTAAGGAACAACAACTTGTGTCACTTCAAACACATAACAGCTCCCAGCTGTCTCCTCTGAAGATCCAAAATTTCAATATTGCACCTTTAACGCCTTTTTTATTATTGGTTCGGGTTCAACAGTGTCCTTACAAGGGTTGAAACTCGTGGTACTACACCTGGTCGCAATAACTTCATACAAACGCTGCTAAAGAAATAAAAAACAAAAACAGCTTTTCCAGCAGCTCTCGGCAAAACTTAGTGTGTCTACACCTTGAGGTGTACCACAAAAATCAATAACTGACAGTCACTGCTGTCTTGCATCAATTAGTTTCAACATTTTCAGTCTCTCCTAAGAATTGTTACACAGTAAAACTGAAATGGTCCACAAAATCTATTAATTCTAAAAAGCACAGCAACAAAAATCTTTATCAGCTTCACTTGATCTTTGAGTTCCACAAATACTGCCTAAATTATGTTTTCTGACCAAAAATAATTAACAAACTTACTTTCCAAAAAAAAAACATTACTAAAATATTTCTGAATATTGTTGACAATAATGACTTGAGTATTTTCACAGGAAATGCACAGGTAAATCAAAATAAAAAAAGAACATAATCTCCACAGGTGAATCAGTACTAAAATAAAAACAAATCTTAAGGAGTATTGTCCAGGTACCACTAAAATTAGACAAACAAAAACTTATCAGTAAATAACAACAGCAAATAAAGTAATATCAATTAGGTAGCCATTCTCCTCTCAATAGAGTAGTTCCAGCATTGCGTCCTCTGCTGCACCTCGTATTCCACATACACTGGATTTTCTCAAAACAAAAACAAAACAAAAAACACAAAGCGATTTTCCAAAAAAAAANCTCGTATTCCACATACACTGGATTTTCTCAAAACAAAAACAAAACAAAAAACACAAAGCGATTTTCCAAAAAAAAAGAATTACCTCCCATATGATTTATGGGATGGGATTTAAAAATCTCAAAAGTACTATTTAGGCCAGCTGTAACCAAACAACAAATAAAAACAAATGCCATTGAGAAAAATAGCATAAATACCAGAATAAATTAAAGGTATTAAAAACTTGCCCACAAAGAATAAATTAATAAACAGTGAGTCGGCTGGTAGACTCGTCACACTGCCCCACCAGCTCGTATTTGCGGCAAAACACTGTAACACTTAGGCCAGAAATATTTAAATTTTCACTCACATAAAACAAATTAAATTTCCCAGATCATTCCTATTTAAATAAATAAATAAATACTAAGTGCCCTCAATTCAAAATCAAAACATTAAACAAAACAACATCAGCGTCATCTTGTGCTAGTGAACTAACTCATTAGTTCAGTCACCTGCCGCTGGGCGCGCTTCAACCCAGTGACATCAGTGCTGCCCTATTTCCCGAAGTAAAATGTTCTTAATGCCTGCCAAGTATCTCATCATAATGAATAAAACATCTAAATGATTTGCTTTACATCAAAAAGTGTGTTCATAATTATTTTGTCTGTTTAATTCCAATAAACTCTACCGTCATTTAAAACTCAACTCAAATTATGTAAACCAAAACAAAATTCCTTGCTATCAACTTATACCAACAGCACAATTCACCTGGTACTCAAATAAATACATGTTCACAATTAACTATATCACTTCAAAAATCATCAAACTTCTATCATCTTACTTCAAATGAAAAATAACAAACAGGAAAAATGTCTAATGTCAAAAAAAAAAAAAAAAAATCTCAGAGTACCACAATTTTCTCTTTACTTTATGGTACGCCTGTAACATAAATACTTTCATTGCACTTCACTTCATGGCGCTAGTCTCCAGAACCTAAAAGTTCCCTTTCACTACCTACACACTAATTTACTATTAAAACTTACGACTAACATAACTTTTAACTCTACACGGTTCAACCTAAGGCACGAGACTCAACATGATAACTACACTACCTAGTACGTGTACTGGNCTCGTATTCCACATACACTGGATTTTCTCAAAACAAAAACAAAACAAAAAACACAAAGCGATTTTCCAAAAAAAAAAAGAATTACCTCCCATATGATTTATGGGATGGGATTTAAAAATCTCAAAAGTACTATTTAGGCCAGCTGTAACCAAACAACAAATAAAAAGAAATGCCATTGAGAAAAATAGCATAAATACCAGAATAAATTAAAGGTATTAAAAACTTGCCCACAAAGAATAAATTAATAAACAGTGAGTCGGCTGATAGACTCGTCACACTGCCCCACCAGCTCGTATTTGCGGCAAAACACTGTAACACTTAGGCCAGAAATATTTAAATTTTCACTCACATAAAACAAATTAAATTTCCCAGATCATTCCTATTTAAATAAATAAATAAATACTAAGTGCCCTCAATTCAAAATCAAAACATTAAACAAAACAACATCAGCGTCATCTTGTGCTAGTGAACTAACTCATTAGTTCAGTCACCTGCCGCTGGGCGCGCTTCAACCCAGTGACATCAGTGCTGCCCTATTTCCCGAAGTAAAATGTTCTTAATGCCTGCCAAGTATCTCATCATAATGAATAAAACATCTAAATGATTTGCTTTACATCAAAAAGTGTGTTCATAATTATTTTGTCTGTTTAATTCCAATAAACTCTACCGTCATTTAAAACTCAACTCAAATTATGTAAACCAAAACAAAATTCCTTGCTATCAACTTATACCAACAGCACAATTAACCTGGTACTCAAATAAATACATGTTCACAATTAACTATATCACTTCAAAAATCATCAAACTTCTATCATCTTACTTCAAATGAAAAATAACGAACAGGAAAAATGTCTAATGTCAAAAAAAAAAAAATATATATCTCAGAGTACCACAATTTTCTCTTTACTTTATGGTACGCCTGTAACATAAATACTTTCATTGCACTTCACTTCATGGCGCTAGTCTCCAGAACCTAAAAGTTCCCTTTCACTACCTACACACTAATTTACTATTAAAACTTACGACTAACATCACTTTTAACTCTACACGGTTCAACCTAAGGCACGAGACTCAACATGATAACTACACTACCTAGTACGTGTACTGGNCACTTTTAACTCTACACGGTTCAACCTAAGGCACGAGACTCAACATGATAACTACACTACCTAGTACGTGTACTGGAACTATGGTACCATACTACCATTACTCTAACTACACATGTACATACAAAGTCGTTTTTAGCGAATGCCTGTTTCTCTCCCATCAGTTTCAAAACAAATAACGTCCTTATGTTTCACTCCTTGTTCCAGGTTCTCCTTTTCTTGAGAGTACATGTCATGTTAGCAACACTGCCAGCAGCTTCAAAACAAACACTCATTCACGAGCAGAGAATATTTCCAAACTAACCTCTTTTAGCCAAATCATGGTTTCAAACCTTAGCTGTTACCACTTAAATTTATGGCCTAAATAATTCAAAAAAGACTCTGAGATACACCAAATTACTTTACATCTGGAATGTAAACAAATCCTCATTTAAAATAAAACCATTACCGACCAAATTTATTCACGCGTCAGGTCAGCATCCTGTATACCACGAACTAGTATGACCAGAGAATGAACAACCAAATATTTACCAATTACATCACTGCCAATTTTGAAATTCCTACTCGTCTCTTGGACCTAACTACTAGCTGGCGTACCAACACCAACTGTCGGAACGGGGATAGGGACAAGAAGAGGATAAAGAGGGGGTCAGGCAAAGAGGAGAGAAGGAGAGAAGAAGTGTAAGGAGATAATGGGGCTAGATGGAGGTAAGCAGAAAGGGCATAGTGGGGAAGGGGGAGAATGGAAGAGGAGTGGAAAGGGGGAAAGGGAAAGGAGGGAACGGGTTGAAGGAGAGGAAAAGTTGGAAATGAAGGACTGGAAGGAAAGGAATTTGGCATCCAATTCAACTACCTAGAACTGCAATTAAAGATCAAAACTAATAAATTATCGCCAAATACTTTTAACTTCAAACTCCTAGATATTTAACTGGAAAATCTAACCTAACACCACAGGACTGTTTTGTGAGTGTCCTGAAGTTCATAAACCTAACAGACAAAACCGTAGAGTAATAAAATTTNTAACACCACAGGACTGTTTTGTGAGTGTCCTGAAGTTCATAAACCTAACAGACAAAACCGTAGAGTAATAAAATTTTTAAATGTCCAAAATAAATAAACTTTAATACAGTAACTGCACTCACTTGACCTTGAAGAGGTACTCAACCTATGGNTTTAAATGTCCAAAATAAATAAACTTTAATACAGTAACTGCACTCACTTGACCTTGAAGAGGTACTCAACCTATGGATCAATATAAGACGGCTGACAGGCAACAAACATCTACTCGACACCTTGTTAGAAACGTAATAGCACTTTCTGTAAGTTATTCACACACTATTAAATGATAGTGAGGATTTCTACATCTATGAAATACAAGATTGAAACTTCTAAAATGAACCATTTTCTTGGCGCTTTAAAAGTAAAATTCACAAAACAATACAAACTTATTATTCAGAACTTCTCAATCAACAAAAACAATCAAGAGATGTACTTGGCTTTACGATCTTGATTTGTGTCAAAACCACCATAATAAAATAAACATCTTGTACTTAAAATCGGAACATTATGCTGAGACTTCAATTCTTCAACAACCATGTTTAAAATGAAACTCAATACCTTCACATAATTCAAAACTAGCTCTTAATACTTCGTCAGCTAAGCACAAATTGCCTACATGGNATGAAACTCAATACCTTCACATAATTCAAAACTAGCTCTTAATACTTCGTCAGCTAAGCACAAATTGCGTACATGGGGGAAAATGTCTTAAAGTTTCAAAAATAACTTATTACTTCTCATCATAAACCAAGACTTAAAATTAACGTCTGACTTTCCTCTTTAAACATACTCCAATACTTCTAACTTGGTGCTTAGGCCTTCTGAACTCTGTTACATTACAACCATTGTAATCGGCTTCTTCACCCCGCCGCGCAGTTCACTCAAACAGTCTTAACCTTTGTTTTCCTAACCAAACTAATCTTACCCATGTTGAACCCAAAGAACGGTCTACACCTAGCTACAAAAGTTGTAGTACACTTAGCTGTAGTACACTACATGCTTCTATTGCAGTCAGGCTCCTCCAGCCTACCCAGCTGCAACTTAGAGCATCTTCGCAGGCACCACACACATGACCATCTCACTCCGACAGCCGACGCCAACTCCCCGCACTCTAGTGTGTCCTTCTCCGACCCACTCTCCTGCTTCCCTGTTGCTAGGCAGTCGTCAGCAGAACTCTCGCTATTGCTGCCTCCGCCTCACCCCGCGGTGCTCCAGCTTCCATATCACACACCCCTCAGTACATCCGTGAGCCTGGCTGCCCGAACGGAAGTCCAGGTCAGCACAAATCACTGCCGTGCTCCATGTTCGCTAGATCCCCGGCCAACCAAATACTATTCCCAGCCATAAGGCTATATATGGGTGAGCATTATAAATTAAAAAATTTAAAAAAAGGACTAAATTAAAATCTAATTACCAAAACACTATTAACATTTTAATGCCAATAGATCTGTACCAACAAAAAACTTCAAATACCAAATGACACAAAGTAAATAGAAAAACCACTGGCTTATGAGTTACCTACATCCAAACAAAAAAGACTAACATTCCGATAAATCGACAACAAAATGAGAAATTGCGGTCAAGCGCCCATCTTAACAGAAAACCTCAATTTCCCAACAAACGTCAAAAATCTACTTCATAACAATATAGGATGATTAACGAGTAGTTTACGCCACTAACAGGGCCTATTCTTTACATCATTTTGGAGCAAAGTATGTCATATAAATATGGGTACTATTCCCAATATTTACAGAGTAATTTGAAACATTTGAAAAATGATGAATAAAATAATAACCCTTTCAGAAGTAAATACAGTGATGTATTATCAGACCGTATTTTTTACAGTAGAGCATCATAATTTTGCCTAACAACTTACAAAAGATGTTCAAAATTGTTTCTGTCTACTTCCATACACTTGGCCGCATGCTTATGAACCGCACATGTTGCTCTACGTAGCTGCTCAAGGCTGTGTTTGATTTCTGTAGCTGCATGCATGATACGCGCAAGTTATTCCTCACATGTTTGTGCAGTCCTTTGGTAAACAATATCCTTCATTCATCCTCATATGCAATAATCTAGTGGTGATAGATCTGGCAATCAAGGAGGACAGGGGTGAAAACCGTCTCATCCTTTCCATCTCTAAGTGTTCAACCACAGCACGATGGAAGTGAGGAGGTACACCATCATGCTGGAAGATCATATGTCTTCTCACTGCTAACGGAATATCCCCAAGTAACAGAGGCAGTTCTTCTTACAAAAATTGCAGATACCTCGCACCGTCAAGCGTCCCGGGGAAATGAATGGCCTAATCAGCTGATCGTGAAGGACACTACATCACACATTGATGCTGGAACTGTGTTGAAAACTCCTTTCCACTGTAGAGTTGGTATGCTGATTGTCGAATTACTCTGTTAATAATGGGAATAGGACCCACATTTATATGACATATTTTGCTCCAAATAATGTAAGGAATAAGCCCTCTGTGAGTGGTGGTAACTCCTCGAAAATCACCATACATATATATATATATATATATATATATATATATACACATATATATATACACACACACACACACACACACATAAAGTTAAATAAAAATCAAAGGAAGATAAGAAATGTGTTCTGATTAAAAGCAATAATTCAAAGTCTATAAAAACTTAATATTTTACAATAAATATAGCTCTTAAACAGTGTATAAAAAAATGAAATATTAATATTAGAAATCAATAGTAATACACATACAAAAAACCATTTTGTAAAACTATATTCAAGAAATAATGTTATAAATATTTCTCTACGGGGACTGATTCAAAAGTCATGGCAACTATTGTTTATCTTCTGAAACTGACCCAACACAGGAAATGTACTATGTACAGTTTAAATTGTATGACAAGTACGTTTTAAAGGTGACACCACATGGGGGTATGGATGCAGGAATGTCCGGCAAGGAACAAAGATAAACATGGCTGCTTGAAATCACCGTTTAATTTATATAATCTCGTACAAACTTTATACACTCATTTGAATGGGTACGTATCGTACGTGTACGAGCTATAACATCCTTCAAAGTAGTCTCCGAGGTTGTCCATGGTTTGTTGCCAGCGATGAGATGGACATCATCACAGCATTTCGAAGAGAGGTAGCGCACATTGACGACTCTCATGCAGCCAATGGTATTTCCCATCTGCTTCATCGCTGGCAACGAACCGTGGACAACTCCGAGACTACTTTGAAGGATGTTAAACATCTTGTACACGTGCGATACGTACCTGTTCAAATGAGTGTATTTACAGTTTGTATGAGGATATATCAATTAAATGGTGTTTTAAAGCAGCCGTGTTTGTCTTTGTTCCATGCCGGACATTTCTGCATCCATACCTCATGCGGTGTCACCTTTAAAACATACCTGTCGTACTCTTTCAACTGTACATAGTACATTTCCTGTGTTGGGTTATTTTCGGGAGATAAACAATAGTTGCCATGACTTCTGAATCAGCCCTTGTATATACAANCATTTCCTGTGTTGGGTTATTTTCGGGAGATAAACAATAGTTGCCATGACTTCTGAATCAGCCCTTGTATATACAAATTTTTTTTTAAAACTGCTTTTAAAGTATTTAAAAGATATGTAATTTCAACCAAGCTTTTTTTATTATATTCTTGTTTAAGTATTGTTATGGTTCGAGTTTTATCAAGTAATTTTATTGATTTATTTTCATATTTTGAGTCAAGTGTGTAATGTAAAAGTTAGTACAGTAATAAAATATTCATGACAAATATAATGATAGCTTATTTTCAAAACAAGTAACCTTGGGAGTAGCAAACTTCAAAAATAAATAAAGGTACAAGTCTTACATGACAAACCCCTGCCAAGTATTGTCACCTTCAGTTTCTGCAAACAACCATTATGAGAAGGCTTTACCTGGGCCTTACAAACAAATACATCAAATGTGGCAAACCATTTTGACTAGGGAAAGTAACTCTGAGAGAAGTCTCGAGATTTATCGATCTTAGAAATCAAGGCGTCCCTTATTCAATCTGTAAGATAACTTCTTTAGCTATTTGTGATTTCCTATTAAATTCATATCAGCTCTACCAACCACCAATGCATGGAGCACAACCAGACTGATAATGATATAGAAGGGCATCTCAAAGTTCTAAACTTCCTCAATACAAATAATTAAGCTAACCTAAATGTATAATTCATAAATAGAACAGTAATGTCTGTTTGTACTGGTGTCGCAGGTGGTCCTACCCTCATTGGCCATTTCCCGGCGGTGGTTGTTGGTAGTTAGGACATTCGCTCCACCAGTAAAGCTGGTTTCCTGGGTATAGCTTGCATGGGTATAGCGGTAGGTATTTGGGTTTTCCTGTGCCTCTGGTAGACTGTTCTAGAAATCGGTTTTTTGGGTCAGGTTTACTTGTTTCCCTTTTGTTCTCAGCATCCCTTTGCGCATGCCAGCTGGCCATGGGTACCTATTTCATCTTCTCCTTCTGTTCCCTGGGGTTTGGGGAGTTTGCCATCTCTGCTTCATGTCCAAATTCTCCCTTTACTTGCACTGGTTTGGACACTTTGCTTACTAATTGGGTTCGAGTCCCGTGGTGGTTAGGAGGATTGCTTTCGGCTTTACTGGCTAGTGCACGCACTGTCCTTAGGAAATTTTGCATCCCACTATAAATGAGTGGCCGCAAGGCAAGTTCAAATTCCAGTTTTATCTGTTCTACAATGATCTCTAATATGTCTTCTAAGGGAAGCTGGGGATAGAAGCATGATGCTATGTTTAGCTTCTGGGTTACAAAGGCTTCTAGGTCCTCACTCATCTACCTTCTAAGTTCTGCGTGAAGTTTACTCTGCACGCGCAATGTCGTTGCTACATTGGCATAATGGTAGGTAAATTTCTCCAAAAATTCCTCCCACATGAGGTTGTATGTTACGATATTGCCCCACCATTTGCCTGCATTCCGTGCTTAGCAATTCCCCATACACACACACACAGCCCATTCCTCATGACTTACCCCGTATCTGGTGAGTCTGGTCATGCAGTCATATATGAATGCCTGAGGGTCCTTGTTGCTGTGTCCAGAGAATGTGGGTAGCACTTGGAAGTGCGCTGACGTGGAGTCCCGAAGTTTGCTGGTCTTGGGTTCAGTTCCAGGCACGGTTGTCTCCACTCTCTGCATGGCTGTACATGGCCTGACGGTGGGTTAAAGTAGCGCAGCAGTTCAGTCCCTAATTCTGAATGTAGTTGCATGTCCCGGGTTCACAAAATGTTGGCGCGAGCACTTGTTGCTGAAAAGTCCTGTTTTGACAATCGCTGCGGTTGTATATGTGTCTGCGGAGTGAACTCCACTTGTCAGGTTGCATGCACTGCGTGTGGGCCTGGTGTGGGCACATCTGGAATTGCGCTACAACTGCACTCCTTCCCTCACACGAGTTCATCACATTTGAATCCATTCCCTGTTTGGTGTTCAGATCCAGTCTGGTGGCTGTTTGCCACACACACAATTGAATGCTTGTATTATTTGCCACTTTACTAAGTTAATGCAGCTCGTGTGGCACTGCAGCCTACATGACTGACACTGTGCCATTTCTGACCCTACTCCTGTGCACTTAAGGTGCATGCACTGAGCATGGTGTTTTGGCGACTGTTCAAAATAACCTGCATAAAACACAGGTGAACAACAGAAAAAGTTCACGGACAGTTTGTACTTCATGTAAGGGTCACAGCTCTTAGTTTCCAGCACCTCGCACACTTGTGTATTGGGAGTTCGTCTAGGCTAGTTTTAACCTCCATCTCATACCGGCGTGGTTGTTAGGTTGCCAGGTTTTTCATGGGGGCGACGGCCCTCTCCACACATGTGGCTCTACGCACATGATCCCAAGGTTGCGCTGGTTGACAACTCGTGGTACGCCGCAGGGTTTGGCGATGACTCATCAAAGTCCCGTTAGGTCCTGAGGAACGCACCAGTCGCCTGGTGGTTTTACTGGTGCAAGGATGGTCAATTTACACACAGCACTCATTCTCACAGTTGTTATTCCAATTTTGTTGCACTGTGATCCAATGGCGTTGTTGTCACGTAACCGGCACGGATGTTCGTACCGGTGTTATATGGCCTATACTGAGATTGATGTTTGGTTGTTGTCGCTCAGTAAGTGCTCAGAGCGACACAAGACTCTCAGGGGAGTGATCGGCTGTGGCTGCCCCAGCCCTACAACTCAATTTTCACTCGTNGCTCAGAGCGACACAAGACTCTCAGGGGAGTGATCGGCTGTGGCTGCCCCAGCCCTACAACTCAATTTTCACTCGTAGTTGACAGTGGAATTGTAGACCATTCCGTACACCCGCGATGGTTATACAAGTGTTCGTTACACAACAGATAATACATGATCATTTTTCTGTAGAGGGCCAAGTCCTGAAATGGCCAAGAAGCAGCCAGGTTTATAAGTGATGGAGACGAGGCGCGATGTCTGTTTAGGCAAAAAGTTTAATCACTGAAGATCACTATACAGACTCTCCAATGCTCCAAATTCACTTAAGCGGCCTCGGAGCACACAGCTCCGCCGATGAGCTGAAATTTAAATGCCAAATTTGGGTGTAACTGAGTAAATTCTCCGGTCTGAGTTGCGAGAGTGGTGGGCACGACTCACAACCAATAAAAAAAAGGTTTAAGATAAAATTTTGCTATTAAAAACTACCAATCAGATGAGTACAATGTTGAAGGGCCCCAAGCGGTATTACACCATCCTCACCTGATGTCCACTGAACATCAACTGAAAATCATGGTGACACTCCATCGGGCTCAGCCAATCGGGTAGGGTAAGAAATTTGAAGCATTTTTAATGTGACTATTTATAACTGAAACCCAATAGACCTGTTACACTTAATACAAAACACTGAAAATTCCTCTGTCCTTTTTGCAAGTGTCTATACACCTGATGTATGTACTCAAAAGTGAACATCAAATTAAGACTTGATATGTTTGCAAGCTTGAAGTAATCCATTAATTAAGTTAATTTATTTGATACATGACCGATCTATTGCTGGATATTAATTAATTTGATTTGAAAGTATTTTGGGAATTACTGTCTAATAGCTGAACTTGCCCGAAGGGGCTGGCCTGGTGACGTAGAAGGGCGGTTTGCGACGTTGACAATCTATTTTTACTGAAATAGTTGTTGCAAGAAATTTAAAGTACAACTGTTGTAACAAGTCCCGTTAATTATAAGATTAAATATGCACATACTCTTGTTAACTATTATGTAGTTCTAAAGTAATGTGCAATGGCTGCACCAGTTCACCACGTATTTTTACAGTGAATAAAATACACTCTGCAAAATGACCAATGTCCAGTACTTGTTATTATGTGTAGAATTTTATTGTAAGGTGAACTTTATGGTGGGTGTCCCCATTTAGTTTGTGCCCTTGTCAAATTTGCAAGACTTGCAAAATAGATAGTTTTGATCACATTTCCTGTCTGTTTTTTGTTTGCACACAGATCATAACTGGTCACAAACAGGTCACTGCATGAACGTATTGTTCACATGCATGAATGTGTGCGAATGCACGGCTTGATGCACTGGATGCACGCATGAGCGCATGTTTGGTGAAACAGTACCTGTTCTGGTGTTGGTTCTGGAGTGGAGTGGTGGTGTGCAAAATGGGCTTTTCAGGCCTGCCAAAGGAAGGGGTCACGTCAATACGTAATAATGTACTTTCAGCAACCACATGGTTCTTGAAAGTAGATTGTAAAAAAATTTTATCCTGTAACATAATCTTGCAAGAATCAATTTAATGTTCTGTGTATACCCGGCACAGAACTTCTTGGCTACTCAGTATCAGCATATCGGCNTCTTGCAAGAATCAATTTAATGTTCTGTGTATACCCGGCACAGAACTTCTTGGCTACTCAGTATCAGCATATCGGCTTGGCTACTCAGTATCAGCATATCGGCGAGCGTTACAAGCCCTGTTGCCATATCTATCAAGCATTTGTCACGTCNTCTTGGCTACTCAGTATCAGCATATCGGCGAGCGTTACAAGCCCTGTTGCCATATCTATCAAGCATTTGTCACGTCATAATACATGTATTGTGAAATCCGAACTGTATTAGTGTAAATCACAATTATATGCATATAGTAATGTTGAAATATAGTAGCAGAAGAAATCGATAAACTATCTATATGATATATTTGGGAGTTTGTTATATCCATTGGAAAACTGTTTGAGCAAATTAACTGCTAAATTTTTACGTTTATAGTAAACATGTTCTGACAAATAAACTTTCTGATTAGCAACATCTATTCAAAGTAGATGTAATAATATTCATTTAATTACAGTTGCATGTAGTATAAAAAATTGATAGTTGTTACTGTAGCTTGTAATGGCATGATAACCTCCCTGTCCATGTAGTCATAATGTAATTGCTTTCATTACAAACGTCCTCCCGCTATTTGATTTCTTATAAAAAACTGACCCTTTTAAACTATCTTGCCTTGGAACGTGTTGAAACCATATAATCTATTTTCTCACTCATAGCTACTACAATTTGTCTTACTGTATATTTACCAACATTATGTAGTCTCAGTGTCAAACTGTTAATTTTGTTTGAAATTTATAATTAAGTAAAATTCTTTGTTTTAATAATTTAGTAAAAAAAAAAATACTGCACACTTAAGATTATAGATTAAACTTCTTTGTGAACCACTTCCCTTTTNTAATAATTTAGTAAAAAAAAAAATACTGCACACTTAAGATTATAGATTAAACTTCTTTGTGAACCACTTCCCTTTTGTAATTACTGTTGCTAAATTAAGGTTTATTCAGCACCATAATTTCTAAGAAAGTTTTACATGTAAGCAACTGAAAAACAATTATGAACATTCAAAGCCCATCACACTATTTGATGATTTACACTACACACACATACACACATTAATGTTAACATTTTAATACTTTTTTTTTTCTGTAGAATATTAAGGTGTTAACATAATATTGAGTACAAACTTTTTTCAATAAGCATTATATATCCTTCAAATTGAACAGTAAGTTACATCCATCAGCCTCCTTACATGCACATGAACTCAACTGTTAAGGCTAAAAAAAATTTGCAAATATTACATACATTTATTTTTTCTATAATGATTCAAGCAAGTATTTCTATAAACACTCACCCCAAAATATATTTCACACACAGTATTACTGACTATTTATCACCAGCCATCATAAAAAAACAACTAAAACGGTGTGCACAAGTCAAGTTATGAAGGCAAATGAAAACTTAATAAAAATATTAAATAAGTAAACAAATACTTTGGGACTTCAGTATATATTTTCTTAGTTGCTATGTTGTACAGATGGTTGAGCATTATTTTTTTTCAGTCTCTTTTTTTCAATTTCTTTTTTTTTTGTGGCAACAATTATTCAAAATAACAATAAGACATGTAGCATGAAAAAGGTACAAATTGTATATTTATGTTAAAGAGGTGCACCTCGTCGTCATTAGTTAAATATACTTTACAGAGCCGTTAAAATTTTTTTTTGTTTTCATTTCTGTGGAATTATTCACACAAAAGGTTAACAAATAATTTTTAATAACGGCTGTAAAAAATCATCAAAAATACTAACAAAATTACAACATGCCTCTTATAACAGCTGCAAAGAAAAAAAAATTAAGAGTTCTTTTTAGTTAGAATGAAAAAAATGGTTAAAAAAATTACAACATGCAGGCATTCCTGTAAAAGACAGGTGCTGCTGTGAGCCAGATCCACTGCCATCAGGCTGGAGGAAGAACAGTTACGTGTAAATTTTGGTAAGACGCNTAATAATTTAGTAAAAAAAAAAATACTGCACACTTAAGATTATAGATTAAACTTCTTTGTGAACCACTTCCCTTTTCTAATTACTGTTGCTAAATTAAGGTTTATTCAGCACCATAATTTCTAAGAAAGTTTTACATGTAAGCAACTGAAAAACAATTATGAACATTCAAAGCCCATCACGCTATTTGATGATTTACACTACACACACATACACACATTAATGTTAACATTTTAATACTTTTTTTTTCTGTAGAATATTAAGGTGTTAATATAATATTGAGTACAAACTTTTTTCNTTTTTTTTTCTGTAGAATATTAAGGTGTTAACATAATATTGAGTACAAACTTTTTTCAATAAGCATTATATATCCTTCAAATTGAACAGTAAGTTACATCCATCAGCCTCCTTACATGCACATGAACTCAACTGTTAAGGCTAAAAAAAATTTGCAAATATTACATACATTTATTTTTTCTATAATGATTCAAGCAAGTATTTCTATAAACACTCACCCCAAAATATATTTCACACACAGTATTACTGACTATTTATCACCAGCCATCATAAAAAAACAACTAAAACGGTGTGCACAAGTCAAGTTATGAAGGCAAATGAAAACTTAATAAAAATATTAAATAAGTAAACAAATAGTTTGGGACTTCAGTATATATTTTCTTAGTTGCTATGTTGTACAGATGGTTGAGCATTATTTTTTTTTCAGTCTCTTTTTTTCAGTTTCTTTTTTTTTTTGTGGCAACAATTATTCAAAATAACAATAAGACATGTAGCATGAAAAAGGTACAAATTGTATATTTATGTTAAAGAGGTGCACCTCGTCGTCATTAGTTAAATATACTTTACAGAGCCGTTAAAATTTTTTTTTGTTTTCATTTCTGTGGAATTATTCACACAAAAGGTTNTAGTTAAATATACTTTACAGAGCCGTTAAAATTTTTTTTTGTTTTCATTTCTGTGGAATTATTCACACAAAAGGTTTACAAATAATTTTTAATAACGGCTGCAAAAAATCATAAAAAATACTAACAAAATTACAACATGCAGGCATTCCTGTAAAAGATAGGTGCTGCTGTGAGCCAGATCCACTGCCATCAGGCTGGAGGAAGAACAGTTACGTGTAAATTTTGGTAAGACGCNCAGGTGCTGCTGTGAGCCAGATCCACTGCCATCAGGCTGGAGGAAGAACAGTTACGTGTAAATTTTGGTAAGACGCAGACTGCTCGGGAAGTCAGCCAGTACATCATGGCTGGAAAGTTGGACCACACTAAACATCACGTATCACCAACAGGTTATAACTTCCCCACAAAAAATATACACGAAAACGTGGGTGGGTAAATAAAGATTTACATTAAACTTACCAACAGCGGTACAGGAAGGTTCGCTTCCACATTTCTTAAATTAATAAACAGCAGTGCTTAAGAAAAGCAGAGTCAACTACATGACACGAATGTCGAGAAGGGAAGGTGGTCACGTCAGCACCATGGAGCAATGCACAGGATATGATAAATCACCGCACAGAGTAGTGGTTCGACAGAAAAACTGTTACTCGTCACAGTTACAAGTAGGTTGACTAGTAATGTTTGATTTTTATCCAAGGTTTTTCACAAATTATTTGTTCATGATTTTTTTTTAGAAGCCTATCAGTAGATAATAATTAAGTTAGTGAAAATAAATAGTACATTATATCACAAGAGGTGAACAATCAAGGGTAATTTTGTACAACATGATATAATACTTCTGCTGCTATCTTAACAAGNTTATATCACAAGAGGTGAACAATCAAGGGTAATTTTGTACAACATGATATAATACTTCTGCTGCTATCTTAACAAGCGAACCAAGTACAAAACATCAGAAACACAACACACATTTTGAAAACTCATACAGATTTGTAGAAAAGAAAACATAAATGAACCATTTTTATGAAACAGAAAATCACATAAATAAGCACATTATCATTTAATAACAAGTTATGCCCAAATAAATGTTTAGTAATTAATTTTTATACAAATTTCAAGTTGGAGTGTGAGCATGAAATTAATAGTTTACCAGCAGATAATTAACAGCAGAAAATTAAGGACGACAAGACTTTGTCAAACAACAGCGAATTTTACCCAAATAAGGGCAAAGACAAAATAAAACATAACAAAAACACTAATGATGCCACAGAATGGCACACACTCCTCCCCGCAAACCAGACAATGGCTGGTCAATGGTTAGGAAAATCCCAGATATACTAGATAGTATACTAAGATAATACACTAAGTTACCCATTTTAAAAAAGTTGACTAGTAACCCATTACAAAATTTCAATAATTATCCCCTAGATTATTGTGGAGCAGGAAGTAGAGTAACCATAAGGGTTTCTTCAGAAAAGGAAGGTTTAGAGGTTGGTTGTGGAGTTGGNATTGTGGAGCAGGAAGTAGAGTAACCATAAGGGTTTCTTCAGAAAAGGAAGGTTTAGAGGTTGGTTGTGGAGTTGGACAGTTGGGAAGAGTCTGGATTTAAGCCATAACCAAAAACAAAAGGCTAGGGAAAGGACAGTAATGCTGCAAAAAACTACAATAGATACTGGGTTAATCTCAGGGGTATTTGGAGGAGCATGTACTGGATGGAGAAAATGAAGCATATAATTGAAGTTGGTACCATGTGGTTGGGATACTTACCGAGCATTGAGCATCGAGTTCCTTAACCAAGGAGCCATTCAAGGTTAGGTTGCGAAATTTTGAAAATAGTAGAGATGTAAGGTTAGGAGCAAGTTTTGGAACATGGATTGTGAGTAGGATGAATGGCTGAACTAACAGAATCGAATGTTTTAAAGTAAAGACTTACTATGTCACAACGAGAAGCATTACAAAGATATCTACTCCCTTTCAGAGAGAATGTGAAAGAGCCAGTAGCATCTGTAGTAGATCTATAGAGAAGGGTGATTTTGAGAGGGAATTTTGTGGCAAATAACCAAAAGAATAAAGGTAAAAAAAAAAGTATGTTCAAGGTTAACAATTGATTTGTCACAGAAGTGTAGGTAGGGTTTGCCAGAGAAAAGGTTGAATTCACAGCTATCAACATGACTGTCAAAAAAATGGGAGGACAGAGGGTGATTCCATGAGTTTGACAATTAGCAAGCATTATGATTCAGTGAAGTAAATAACTTTCTATCTGTGCTATTAACAAGGAATTCATTCATAGATAACCACAAATACTTGTTAAAATTTTAAACCAGAAAGGGCAAAGGGAAAGCATGGTATGTTTCACAGAGACTATCCTTATTGGCTAATGGAACATCCACATTAACATTTAAAGATGTATTGTAAATTAAAGCTTACACTGAACTAAGACCATAAAACACATACAGATTATCGGGGCTTACAGGGGCTATAATGTATAGGAGTAAAGCAATTAGGTGTTGGATCTTGTTCAAAATGTTTATAAAAGACACTGGATTTAATAAGGTAGAGCTTAATTTACCGTGAACACTGGTTTCAATTGCATTTTTGAAATAAAAAATTTCCAACCTAGCATTGGACACCTTCGGTAACACGGAGTAGCATGGTATTAAGATCAACACAAAAACCAACTAATATCATTCAGTCAAATACTTAATGTAAAGTTTTCTTCATGTCATCATAGAAATCATTTGAAAGCATTTCAGTGTTCTTGGTGTTATTNCAAATACTTAATGTAAAGTTTTCTTCATGTCATCATAGAAATCATTTGAAAGCATTTCAGTGTTCTTGGTGTTATTAAAATTTTGATCTTCCAAATTACGCAGCAGAAGTATGTGGTCAGCCAAATTGGCAGAAATTTCATCATGATTATTGGCCAGAGAATTTAGTCACTTTTCCAATAGGGCATGATCTTGGTTGTCAAGGGTGCCAAACATAGTTTTAAAAATTTTTCCTGCAAAAAAAAAATGCCATGTTTTGTTTTGGGACCTAGGAGGCAAGAAAGAGGTTAGGGCAGACATTTCTGACTTTAATGCCATGGAATTTTCTTTCAATTGGGGTGCTGCAAACTGAAAATTTTGATCATAACTAGAATTCTGACTTAAGTCCCACATTTCCTTTTTGTATAAGACAATAATAGTATGAAGAATGTCCTGTAGTTCAACTGATTCCATTTGGAGTTCAAGAAGATGGAGTAGAGGCTGTTAGTGAATAGATCATCATCCTTTTTGAATACTGTACCAGAGTGGAGTGTTTTTACAGTTACAGATGGCTCAGGTAGTAGGCTGTTAAGAACACAATGAGGTACCACCACATTATTCAACACAGAGATCAGCAACGCAGAAAATCAGAACAGGTACACACAGGAACGGAACATGCGCTAAAACAGAAAATAGAAGAAATACCAACAATAGGGAATTAAATTCAATGCCTAAATTCCTAAAATTGATAATACATATTAAATAAATTATAAATTAACCGAATTATACATTCCTGTTGCAACCCTAATTCTACAGACTAATAAACCAATGCCAAACACACAGTTTGAATAAACTCTTAAACCCAGGGACCATGGTTTATTTTAGTAGGCCTTCTTTAAATGTGNCTTAAACCCAGGGACCATGGTTTATTTTAGTAGGCCTTCTTTAAATGTGTAAGCCCGGGAAGACTAAGACCAGTGGGTGATCAGTTCATCTTCAAAACTGAGCCTGGGGCAGACACACCAAAGGAAGACAGGGCTAATCACAACACACAAGCAGAATCTGCAGCTTCTAACACTGTAGACATTCATAAGTTATGACAAAGCCCGAGAATGAAAAAATTTTAGTGGGAGATATGGGCGTGCATTATGTAGGCTTCCGTTTTAGGGTCAGCCAAACTGGCTGTAACAGGCGTCAAAAAACATTGGATCTGATAGGGGCTAGCCCAACTAAATAATAATTTTGCCATACGCTTGTACACCGCTCTACTAATGGGGTGAGCTTTTAAGAGAACTAAATCTCCATTTCTAAAAGGGTTCCCTTTTCCGTTTTTGTTGTATTTTACATGGGTCCGCTCGTGGGACTGTTTAAGATTTCTGAGGGCTGCCGCCCAAACTTCTCGAATGTCTGACACATCGGATTGAAGATCATTTAATAGGCACAAGTTGGAGGGAGGATGATTTGGCATATAAGTGAACATCAAACTGAAAGTTGTAGATTATGTGATTTATGTCAAGCGTAATTGAATGCCATTTGTAACCAGGGCAGATTCTTGTACCAATTAGTTTGATCCTTTGCATGGAAGGCAATGAGTGCCGAAAGAAGGTTTCTGTTAAAACCCTTTGCATACTAAGGTGGACGTTTATGTGGAGACAAAGTGATGTATTTGATCCCATGGGAGAAACACTTGTGCCTGAAGGTCTTGGAAATAAACTGAGATCCATTGTCTGATACAACAGTAGATGGAATACCAGAATTTTGAAATAGGTGCATCTGAAGAGCATTTACAGTAGTAAAAGAATCAGCTTTCCTCATGGGAATTAACAAAATAAATTTTGAAACGGCATCAATACATACTAGAAGCATGTTTTGACCAGACTTACTCGAAGGTAGTGGTCCTACAAAATTAATGAATAACTTTTGCATAGGCCTTTCGGCTACTTCAGAGGACATAAAACCTTAATGTGAATTTTGACTGGGCTTACTTATGGCACATAGCTGACAGGTCTTCACGCTGTCAGCATTATTAGTATTCATCCCTTTCCAGGTGAATTTGTGCCTAATAGCCTCTATAGTCTTGAAAATGCCAAGGTGTGCTCCAATAGGTGAAGAGTGGAAGTACGCAAAAACCTTATAGCGTAAATGAGCTGGCAAAACCACACGTTTTCTGTTGTTTGCCTTACAATACAAAATGCCCTTGGTCAGGGAGTAGGGATTTTGTTCAATACCTGATTTAAGGTTTTGGATAATAATAGTTAACTCTGGGTCTTCATTCTGATGATTCTGAATATTTTGGAATGCTAGGGTAANTTAAGGTTTTGGATAATAATAGTTAACTCTGGGTCTTCATTCTGATGATTCTGAATATTTTGGAATGCTAGGGTAAGTCTGTCAAAACATTGCAATTGGTAAGTTTTCAGGTGTTACTGAAGAATTAGAACCCTCAAACATTCTGAACANAAAGTCTGTCAAAACATTGCAATTGGTAAGTTTTCAGGTGTTACTGAAGAATTAGAACCCTCAAACATTCTGAACAAGTATCTGCAATGACGTTTTGAGTACCTTTGATGTGCTGGACTTTGAATTTTAAGGAAGAAATACATATCACCCAACGACCAATTTTTTCTAGTTGTCTAGGATGTGCCAAAAGCCAAGACAATGCCTGATTATCAGTTTCTAGGAGGAAGTCAGAATGTTAGAGGTAATGGCGAAACTTTTCTATTCCAAAAGCCATAGCTAAGTACTCTAGCTCGTAGATCGTAAATGATTTTCGCTCTTGAGGAGTCAGTGAGCATGACGCAAAAGCTATGGGCTGTCGACTTCTTGGGTGAGAATTGCCCCCACAGCTAAACTAAAGGCATCAGTCTGTGGAATAAATGGTTTTGAGAAGTCTGCCATGCCAAGCACAGGTGGATTTATAATATCTTGTTTTAATGTTTCAAAAGCTCTATGTTGTTCTGCACCTCACTCAAATTTCACCAACTTGTTACGCAACTTGTTTAAGGGTGCAGCCTTCTCGGCAAGGTGTAGTATAAACTTTTCGAATAATTGAACCATCCCTATAAAGAGGGCTATGCCCATAACATCTCGTGGAGGTGGAAAATTTCTAGTTGCCTGTGTTATGTCTTGATCTATGGAAATGCCTTGTGAAGAAATTTTGTATCTGAGAAACGATATTTCCTCAATCGCGAATTTGACTTTTGCTGCATTGACATTGAGGCCGGCCTTTTCTAATCTGGTAAGAACCTCGTTAAGATGACTAAGATGTTGGTCAAAATCCTTGAAGTACACAACCAAATTGTCCAAGTAATTGTACACATAGTTGAATTTAATATCAAGAAATATTTGATCCAAAAGTTTGGTAAGGACTTGGGCACCAGTGGCAAGACCAAAAGGAACATGAGTGAATTGGTAAAGGTTCCAAGNTCCAAAAGTTTGGTAAGGACTTGGGCACCAGTGGCAAGACCAAAAGGAACATGAGTGAATTGGTAAAGGTTCCAAGAAACGGAGAAGCTGGTGATGGGTTTTGAATATTTTGTCAAAGGTATCTGATGATAGGCTGCATTGAGATCAATGGTTGTAAAAATTGTTGATTTGCTGAACCAATGAAAAGCAGAATGAAGGTCAGGCAACGGTACTGATTCAACTTCAATTTTTTGATTAAGCTTCCTGCAGTCAACTACCATTCTTTGTTTTCCATCAGGCTTTGGGACCAAAAATGCTGGGCTAGTATTTTGAGATGTAGACTGTTCAATAACACCTTTGCTCTTGAGTTTCTAAACTTGTCTTAAAGCTCCATTTGTGGAGGTGCTTATCAATAGGAATGAATTTTGACTGGTTCCTTATCTAATAATTTGATCTTATACTCAAGCAATTTTGTTAATCCCAGTTCTGAGGTAAGCACACTAGAAAACAGACTACAAAGGTCCTGAATAGCTGCACGTTCCTTTTCATTTAAAAGACTTGCAGTTGGTTTTGGATTTAACTCAGCGCTTATGTCATAGTTCACTTGTTGGTTGCAATCAACAAATAAAATTTTATGCTCAGGAGCAAATTTAAAAAAAAAAACATGATTACCATGGATATCAAGAATAAGACCAGACTTTCTCATGAAGTCAGCACCTAATATAAAATTCTGACTTACGTTTTCTACTTCTAGGTACTTAACTACCCAAGTGAAATTAGAAATATTTAGTTTCACAGTTGCAATGCATGATATGGGTAATGGGTCATTAGNTACTTAACTACCCAAGTGAAATTAGAAATATTTAGTTTCACAGTTGCAATGCATGATATGGGTAATGGGTCATTAGATTAAGTGTAACACTTGAAGTGATCTTAACAGATTTTATCAGGTTCAAATTTTGGAGTTGTTTTAATAATTTGCCAGAAATAATGAACCACGCCGAACCAGAGTCAATAAGCCCGTTAACCTGAAGAGAGCCCAAGGTAACTTCAATTCATGGGGTACTAGTCCTTTGGTACCTTACCAGATTGGGAAAATGCACATACATGGCAGATACAGCTTCAGTCTTAGGTTCTTTAGACTTAATAGGCCCAAACAGATGCTGGAACAGGAGAAAATTACTTACAGATTGTAAAATGTGACCATTTACCTGGGAGTTGGCTAATTTACCCTTACTGTTTTTGGATAGGCCTACTGTAGTATAGTAAGGGCCTTACTACATTGGGCTGATGGCGTGCAGTGCAGTATAGTGCAGTGCCTACACATTTCTGAAATGTGATTGGCTCATGTTATCTGTGACGTCTTTGCTGATGTATGGGTCAGTGCTGTGCAGTGCAGTGCAGTGCAGACCAAGTTCACCAACTTTTAACTCGGGGTCGGCAGCCAATCGGCAGGGTGTACATGATTCACAATCAATAAATACGTCACAATTAATGAGCCAATGACATGCGAGGTCAATGTGCATAGACACAAATAATGGTGGGAAAATGAGTATTTTTTTATATGGTAAATAAAAACAGTGTAAGTAGCAAATGTTTTTATTCTACAGTTATAAGTATGTTAACAATAAAATATATAGGAAAAAAGTTACCGCCCTGCTACCTACAGCATGACAATGGAACTACGTTCGTCGCCAGGGGATCAGCATTCATTGTAGCATGGCCCTAATGCTCCTGAAAATGAAAACTGTATAACAGATAAAATGGATAGTATAAATTATTATAAGACATCCAAGAAGTGATTAAATGATCAGTGTTTATTATATGTTTATTATNTAAAATGGATAGTATAAATTATTATAAGACATCCAAGAAGTGATTAAATGATCAGTGTTTATTATATGTTTATTATTATAGTATATCATAATTACAAAAAACTTTGAACATTTTTTTAATAATCAAGCTAAATCACAGTACTTGGCACGTAATTATTTTCCTTATGTTCAAATAAAATACTTTATAGGCTAATGATGAGTCGTGTAGCTGTAAATGTCAAATACACCTATGTTAAGATTTCTGTGTGGTACTTCTACTGTAAAGAACTTCACAAAAACAAACAAGCAACATTTCTGGTCCCTTCAAGTTTCTAATAGTGAATTTTTACTCTACTTGCAACATGGATTATGCTTATAAAATCTGAAAACATTGTATTTATATACATATAACATAATATGTTGTTAATAATCGTGGCAACTATAATAACATGTACCATACATCAAAGCTAACAAGGATCTATTTCCCAGGGTTGTGTTCCGTAGTAGTTCTTCTATTTAGTGTGATAGTAGTTTAAGTCACGAGTATGTTTATTGGTTGCTAGGAGCATTACCGATATTTCCCACTGAGCAAAACCACTGAGTGGTTGAGAATGATACTGTTGTTAGTCAGTGGCCAGCTGATGGTTGTACATTACAATCTGTGCTCAGTTGATGTAGTGTTTACGCTTTCNCACTGTTGTTAGTCAGTGGCCAGCTGATGGTTGTACATTACAATCTGTGCTCAGTTGATGTAGTGTTTACGCTTTCTAGAGCATTACAGTAGTTCAAATAGGACTCAAAACTGTCACTACAAATTGTACAAACAGAAGAGATTAGAAAACTACTGTGGTAATGTACAAGTTTGTTGAATGTTAAAAACTGAGGATAGGTTATGTTTTGAAGCTTTAAAGCAATAGTATAATGACACTAAAATTTAGTTACAGATACGGGTCTTTGAATAGAGATTCAGATTCTTTTGAAGATGATCTTGACAATGATCCTGCCCTCACTGAAAATCAGTCTTAGTAGGTCTAGGCCTAATGTTTTTAACATTCTTTCCCATGAAAGACGTTTTGTCAGCTATTCATCCAGTTCAGATTCTGAGGTCTCAGAGCTTGATAATGTGGAAAATAGTCATAACCTAACTGAACCTGTTAATAAAATCAAATCAAGATAAAGGACCAGGAATATTGAACTCCATAAACAAAAATGTTGCCAAGAAACTAAAAAATTCTGGCCAACAATATGTAAATGAGAGAGGTAATATTGTGAATGCAAAAGTATTTTCTGATGTGCTTTGCATGTGTAAACGGATATGTAGTAAACAATTTTCAAAATATGAACTCAAGACTATGTTTAAATATTTTTGGGGAATATAGGATTTTAAGAGGCAAAAATGCTTTTATTTGTGGCCTTATCCAACAGAACGAAGTGAAACAGCAGCAACCAAGGAAAGAGGGAGGGTTATTTAAGAGGAGGGTTGAACAAATATTGGTTAAAAGTCAGGTAAGGGTGTGTCTGTCCTAGTATGTAAATAATATTTTCTTAATACATTCTGTGCATCTGATGGAAGAGTTCCCTAAAAAAGATTATTGAAGGTAAGGCACACAGCGAGGATCTTAGAGGTACCAAAGGCTGCCCATTAAGAAAAGTAGCTAAGGATTTATTTATTTATTTTATTGCTCCTTTAATCCCAAAAATGGCATGAGTCCCGGGATATAGAGTTTGTCAATATAAATGACATGATGATACAAGTTACAGTCAGAATAAAAAGGACATACATGCACATGTTTCCTGTTAAAAATGATTATTTGAGCACATTTCCTCTGTGAATTTAATTACAAAAGCGATATTAGTTTTTCTGATAATCTTATTTGTATAGTCATTGCAGCATTTGATTTCAGGTCCTTGGCTTTTCTGTGTTATGTAATGATTTCGGTTATAGGCTGTATGACGATGGCACAGAAAGTATTCATACACCACGTGAGTTAGTGTAAACAAAATGACTCTATTCTCCACCACCGTTAACCAGTCTAACCAGTAATGCGTTCTGTTGTCAGTAGAGCATATGTGTTTACGGAAGCAGCAGCAAATACAGCATTACAGCTAAGGTAAATATAAAAATGGGGAACAAAATCAGAGAGACTACACCAGAGGAAAGAAAACTTATTATTAAGCTGCACAATGAAACCAAATCACTTTCAGAAATTTTACACATCATTGGTAGGCCTCGTGCAACCATTCAGTCTATAATAGATAGAGTTGGGACATACAAATCAGTACACAACAGGCCCAGATGTGGCAAACCTTAAATTCTCACCATGCAAGACAAGCGACATATCATTCGTGCGTGCTATCAAAGCAAAACCCAGAATAAGTGCTCACAAGATAACATCTGACATAAGGGAAAGGGGTGTTGCAAGTTTCACCTAACACTGTGCATGCCATAATAAAAGAGCACATGGAATTTACCTGACAGTATCNAAAGGGGTGTTGCAAGTTTCACCTAACACTGTGCATGCCATAATAAAAGAGCACATGGAATTTACCTGACAGTATCAGGATAAAAGTGAGGACTTCTGGAAAAAGGTTGTATGGTTTGAAGAAAGCCAATTTCAGCTGTTCAGATCAAATAGGAAGCCCATGGTATGGAGGAAAGGAGAGGAATAAAAACCATAAAACTTTATACTGACTGTGAAGCACGGAGGGGGATCTGTACTTGTTTGGGGCTGTATGAGTGAACAAGTGTAGGCAAACTTAACATCATAGATGGAATAATGGACCGTAAGAAATTAATTTCCATATTAAAAGAAGATTTCCCTGCTANCGCAAACTTAACATCATAGATGGAATAATGGACCGTAAGAAATTAATTTCCATATTAAAAGAAGATTTCCCTGCTAGTGTGGAAAAATGGGATTGCCAGATGACTATTTTAATGCACGACAATGATCCCAAACATACAGTACGTGACATAACTCGTAGCTATCTTGGCCACTTTCTATTGCATTGTTTCTGTCTCACTTTTGCTTTGGCACTCACCCTTCTAGTTTGCTACATCCTCTCTTCAGCTGCACCTGCCATCAGTAAGTTTCTCCACCCCTTATTGTGNCCATCAGTAAGTTTCTCCACCCCTTATTGTGTCTGAGACAACACGGCAGCAGCCAACCAAGTTAAAGGGGGAAATTAAATAGGCAGTACCGTATTGTAGGAGATGAAAGCACTTTTGTGTATACCAGGGAAGTAAAATTTGTTGATGCACATCCACTATGAAAACATTTCCAGCCAACCTAAGTGCGNGCACTTTTGTGTATACCAGGGAAGTAAAATTTGTTGATGCACATCCACTATGAAAACATTTCCAGCCAACCTAAGTGCGTTTTCCAATATCTATCACGCTAAAGTAAAAAATAACATTGCTCATGCAAACTTTGTTCTTCTATAAACTTTTCTTATATTATGACCCAGAAGTACTGTGAGAACAAAGGTCGTTAATCAGTCCAGTCAGTTCCAAACGCAATCCAAAGTCAAAATCCAAAAAGAAAAGCCAAAACTCATAATTGAAATAACACAATTACAAGACTTATCCAAAGGCCAAACACCGCACAGACTAAAATGGCTATGTCACAATAACTGCTGGTGTGCAACAGAGGAACTGACGAAAAATAAAACTTTTCCTACTATAGTAAAACCTCAATTATTCTATATTTATTAATTTGTAATTCTGTCTAATTTGAAGGAGGTATTATTTCCCAAGAATGAACAATAGGATATTATGTGTTTTATAATCTGGTTAATTTTAAATATGGTTAATTTGTAACTCAAAGTTTTTTGCTGGTCCAGTCAACCTCCAAGTCTATATAATTCAAAGCTAGTTTGATAAACACATCTGTAGTTTTTCCTAAATAAAAAAGTTTTATGGCACACTTAGTTTGTACAGCCCTGAATTGTACCGTTGCCAAATACCGTGCAGATCTTGAGTGGGCTTCCTCCTGAGTTGGCTGGTTGTTGTGTGTGTTAGCATGTAAAGAGAGAATAAACAAACTGAGGGAAGGAAGGGTACGGCACATGACTGCCTGTTGCTGTGTGTAGCTTGAGCTACGTCACAAGGCTACGATAAAAGCCGCAGACAAATGTCTAGGAAGGTAAGGCCATGTCGTCTCATGTCTCACTTTGCTCAAGTTAAGGGCGAAGAAGTATTGATTGGGTGGCAGCTACACCCTTGTTCTTGGTTGGCTGGGGAAGGGGGTAGGAATGTTCTGATGTGGANGAAGTATTGATTGGGTGGCAGCTACACCCTTGTTCTTGGTTGGCTGGGGAAGGGGGTAGGAATGTTCTGATGTGGAGGACACTTTAACAGTGTTTTGTGCAGCCCATTGTCTCTAGCATGGATAAAGTTATGTAAAAGAAAAAAAAGAGTGCAAGACTGCAAGCAGAATCTTGGGAACTGCCGTAGTACATTTGCATACATTAACGACTAATTTGCAGTGTAGCACATAGATTTGATTGCCAAATTTTTTTTAGGTTNGAAGTATTGATTGGGTGGCAGCTACACCCTTGTTCTTGGTTGGCTGGGGAAGGGGGTAGGAATGTTCTGATGTGGATGACACTTTAACAGTGTTTTGTGCAGCCCATTGTCTCTAGCATGGATAAAGTTATGTAAAAGAAAAAAAATAGTGCAAGACTGCAAGCAGAATCTTGGGAACTGCTGTAGTACATTTGCATACATGAACGACTAATTTGCAGTGTAGCACATAGATTTGATTGCCAAATTTTTTTTATGTTGGGGTGGGGGGGGATTAAAGATTGTATGCCTAAGTAAATATTTTAAGTGCTGAAATTGTATTTTTAAGTTGTCCAACATAATTATCGACCGTTTAAAGTGAAAGAGGTGTATTCCCGTACTAAATCAAATTCACAAAAACGTTTTTTTTTTAATTGCATAATTTGAAATTATGTAATTCAAAATCAAACATTTTCAGTCTGGAGCATTTTAAATTAAGTAGGTTTTACATATTGGCTGTCTGTTGCTAATCACAAAAGGAGAAAGGGTTTGGTTCTGAAACATGAACTACTATTGCCTATCACTGTTGCTATACATGCAGAATTTAGCAAGTTATTGTATGCACAGATAAGTGCTTGCAACATGCAGGATGGGGAGAGGGCAGTATGAGTCACCACTTCTATTCACGTGTGTATGAATCGCGCATGCAGCCTAATTCACCAGACGCACGCTCTGGGCGTGTTCCAGCCTAAGTTTTTCAAGTGTTTTTGCCAAAAAATGTTTACAGCTGTGGCCTACCAATTGATGGTAGTGGCACAACCTCTCATATGTCATTGCTGTGTGCTAACTAATGTATTTTTAAATAACCTTAATAGAGACTTCGTGCTTTTTGCCTTTTTTTTATTTTTACAGTTTTCGAGAATGTTGTTGTAACATCAGTGTACTCATTACATCCATGTTCGTTAGATAGGGGTTTTACTGTATTAAAAATATTTGGATGGACAACCCATAGGAGACTATTTTTACTCTGAAGAAATACAGCCCACCGACTAAGTTTCATGATACTTATCTCGTGGAAAAAAATTTTACCGTGCAAATGAGATTGTTTATTTGTGTGCTCGTTAGGGTTTCCCAATGAAAATAATTCATATACTCATAAGGACACAATCACTGATAAATAATATTGTATATTTTCCCCAGTGAAATGCCTACCTGCCTTAAATGAAGAAGAAACTAAAACAGAAAAAACTATTCCGGCACTATGGAGTTTATCAAGAATTACCAAAGTATATGCCAGCACTATGGAGTTTATGAAGAACTTCCTAAGTATATGCCAGCACTATGGAGTTTATGAAGAACTTCCTAAGTATAAGAAGAATGGAAAATATTTATTCAGTGTAATTATTGGAATAAACAAATTTTTTTTTTATCACATAAAATTTTTTACACTTATGTTCTCAGAACAGCTTAGCTGGTAGAATCCCAGGAAACCACTAGAAGTGCGTACATAATGTGAGTTGTTTTGAACACAAACTGAAATTATAGTCTAGGTTGTTGTTGTCAGTNGCCACTAGAAGTGCGTACATAATGTGAGTTGTTTTGAACACAAACTGAAATTATAGTCTAGGTTGTTGTTGTCAGTGGACCGAAAATTGAATCAGAATTTTGCCTTGTGCTACCTATAAGTAGTAACCAGCTTTCCCCATGTCTTGCTTGCTTTACACTTTATATTATTATAATATGTGAGTGAAGAGCTAGATCTGACTGAGGACATTGTTTAAATGTGAAGTGACTTTCAGTGAATTTTATACATACACAAAAATTTGTAATATTTTTATGAGCACTTATACACAATTTCTAATTACAGCTGACATTTTATATTGAACATAGGGCGAGAAATTAAATTTTATATATTTTTACATAATGTTTGTAAAAGTTATTTACCAAAATACTTAGCATAGTTATGACTAATAAAACCCTCAGCATATTAATTTAACCATTCTTTTGTTGAGCGCATACATTACTAATAACACTCAATACATATATTATTTAATTTAAACCATGCCTTTGTCAAGGGACATACATGATAAAAGAAAAATCTACCATATTATTCCCACTTCAGCATGCATAGCAATGCCTATAGCATAATAATACATTTTGATTAGTGATGTACCGACTAGTGGCCGACTAGTCGGAAAAGCAGACTATCCGGCTATATTTATAGTCGGCGACTAGTCGGCAACTAGTTGGCAAAAAGCACCGACTAGTCGGGCCATTACTTTATTCATATTTGATAAAAATTTTATCCCACTAACTAATGAAATTCTTTCATTATTAATTATTTTTATTTTAGTATCAGTCTTACACTTGGCAATATAATCTAGGAATAGGAACAAAGGAAGGAATAAAAGATTTAGTTAGTAGTTAGTACTTATATGACTANAAATAGGGTGATTGAAATGAAATTCTTTCATTATTAATTATTTTTATTTTAGTATCAGTCTTACAATTGGCAATATTATCTAGGAATAGGAACAAAGGAAGGAATAAAAGATTTAGTTAGTAGTTAGTACTTATATGACTAAGTTTAACAAAAAAATAAATTCTGAACACAAGTTTCTACAAGTCTGAATAAAGAACATAATTATGTAATCTCCTGTTTATTTATTTTAAAATCACAATTTCAAACACTATGTATTCATTATTAAAAGAAATATAAACTGGAGGCAGGAACTTCTCCTTTATAATTAACAAACAATCAAACTCAACCTGAAACCTAAAAGACTACAATTTTAACAAAAATTAAATCCTAAAGAAAGCAGCTATAACTCTGAATAATGTTAAATGAGACCATTTCAAACTTAAGAAAAATGAATACGTTACATAATCACTATGTGTATCATATAACAATAGTGACATTTAGGTACACGTGTTACTCTAGTTAGTGTTAGTATATTTTTTAATTAGAGGCAAATTGTGGTGTAAAAAGACTTAAGTCTCTGCCCTTTCTGGCAGTAATCGATTTCTTTTTGTTTTGTATACATTACCAGCTTCGGAGAAGAGTCGTTCACTGTAAACAGAACTAGCTGGACAACAAAGGTAAACTTTAGCGAGGCGTGACATTTCAGGATATCTAGAACTATTACGGTTCCACCACTCAAATGGATCATTGTTGCGATTTATTACCGGTAACGCAAAGTACGAGTGCAGTTCGTGAGCTGCACTTGACTTGTCATCTTGAACAGTTTCGATTTTTCTTGAGGCTAGTTCATGGTAGCATTGCCAGANTAGTTCATTGTAGCATTGCCAGATATTACGATGTGTTGCTGTTTTCGTGCTGTCTTCATTGGTGGTGATACGAAGAGGTTCTTCATCTTTTTCAGCGTCACTCTCGTCATCACTCAGATTATTTTTCAGAGTTTCCAACAAAAATTGTGACCTAACGGTTATAAGTTCCTCAGCATAGAAAAGCTGCTGCTTATATCGTGGATCCAACAAAGTTGCCAGGGTAAAGAGTTTGTTATGCTCCAAGTTAAATCTGCTCTTCAAATCATTTTCTAACAGCCGTTTTATTTCCATGATTTCATTGTTTTCATCGTAGTAATTTTCTAAATATTTCTGCAAGGTTTTCAAATGAGGTATAATTTCAGATAACGATGAGCAATTTGAACTTACGATCTTGGGAATCTCTTCGAATGGCTTCAGCAGTTCAAGGCTTTTTCTGAGCATTTTCCACTCTTCAGTAGATAAATTTTCAAAATTTACAGATGTTTCAGTCAGATATAAAGATACAGCCCGTTTTTGTTCTGAAAGACGAGGCATCATGTAGTACAATGAATTCCATCTAGTAGATACATCTTGCACAAGCTGGTGGTCTGGTAAGTTAAGTTCTTGCCGCAAATCACAAAGTTTTGGCTGAGCTGGACTAGAATGGTGGAAATATGTAACTATTCGTCTAGATTTTGCAAGTATTTGTGCCATAGTATCATGTTTCAATGCAGTTTTTACTGCCAGTTGCAACGTGTGTATAAAACAAGGAACTCCATTAAAAACTGAGTCATCAATAGCTTTCGCCACATTTCTTCCATTATCTCACACTATGGCATGAATTTTGGTCATGTTTATATTCCACAATGTTGGAATTTCTTCTAAACTGTTTTTTATATTAATGGCCGTATGTGATTCTGGGAAATATTACATTTGTAATACTGCGTGGTGAAATTTGAAATCGTCACTAAGCTAGTGTGCTGTAAAACTCAAAAAAATTTTCCATGTTATTTATATTTGTCCACAAATCTGTAGTAACTGAGATTGCGGCGGCACTTAGCAGTCCTTTTCGAATTTGAGATTCAGTTTCTTCATAGAGATGTGGCATGATGTTGTCTGTAAAATACTTTCTGCTTGGTATGTTGTATTTTGGTTTCACTGTTCTCATGAAGTTTCTGAACCAGTATTTTCAACAATAGACAATGGCTGGTTGTCCAAATCAATCATCTCACCAATAGCAATATAAATGTTCCTTGATCTAGAATCTTCATGTGACCACTGTATAACAAAACTTGCTGGTATTTTTGAGATAAACTGACTTCTGACGACACTGGACTTGACGGAATAGGCAACGCTGAAGGTAATTCTTCTATCTGTGACTGCGATGTACTCAGGGTTGTATCATTTGATGAACTACATTTAATCACAGAACTAACTGAGGCATCAGCTGTGGATGTTTGTATTTAATATGGTTAGTCATACTAGTAGTGTTTGCTGTTTTCCCCTGCCCACCATGAGAAATAACTGTTTGGCATTGATTACACTTCGCTTTGCGGGAATCAACCTCCAATTCGTCAAAGAAAGTCCACTCACGCCACGCGATTTCTTCTTCGACGTGACTCAATTTCAATTAACTAGGTACTTTCATTATAATACAAACTGTCTTAGTTATACAATTCACTGACTTTTGTTTAATTTTTCAAAAGAACACTCAATAAAGCCGGACCGTACGTGAACGATACTATAACAAAATGCAAAGTAAACCAAAACCTGTTCGTTCATGTCCGCACGCGCGGCGCGTGCGAGGGATGCGAGGCGCGACGAACATGCCCGATATTGCCCGAACATCGCTGAAAGCAATGATCGGCTTGGCCGACTAGTCGGCCTTTTTCCAACCAACCAGTCGGCTAGTTGGCCAAACTCATAGTCGGCCCATCACTAATTTTTATGTTCACTTAACTTTTCTCTCTACTGCATTTAATATCAGTACTTACACACTAGCTCAATCAGAATTGTGCCTAGCTGACAACACAATCCACACTGGAAAAGCCACAGCATCTTAAGTGCATCATCTGGCCTCATAGAGGATACAATAAAATAATTAAATACATATATTTATAAATATATACTATTGGATCCACAAAAGGGCAGGTTTTGAATAGTAAATTGTTTTGAACAATAAATATTTGTATCATTTATATAAATTAAGGTAGGTTAAATAAGGTTCTGTTAAGTTAGGTTGTGCGCAGACATGCGTCCAATTCGAAAGCAAATAAGAAGCAATAAAATGACAACACATTTTAGGTTATTTTCTCATGTATTGAAGTATTGTAATCAATTACATTGATCACATAGGCTTAAATAATTAGACACCTAAATCACAATATAACTACTACACTGGAGAGCCAAAAAAAAACTGGTATAGGCGTGCGTATGCAAATAACAAAGGTATGGAACCAATCACAGTAACGTGATGCGGTCGGNCGGTTAAGTTAGGTTGTGCGTAGACACGCGTCCAATTCGAAAGCAAATAAGAAGCAATAAAATGACAACACATTTTAGGTTATTTTCTCATGTATTGAAGTATTGTAATCAATTACATTGATCACATAGGCTTAAAAAATTAGACACCTAAATCACAATATAACTACTACACTGGAGAGCCAAAAAAAAAACTGGTATAGGCGTGCGTATGCAAATAACAAAGGTATGGAACCAATCACAGTAACGTGATGCGGTCGGCAGCACCTATATAAGACATCAAGCGTCTGGCAAAGTTACTAGATCGTTGCTGCTGCTACAATGGCAGGTTATCAAGATTTAAGTGAGTTTGAACGTGGTGTTATAGTTGGCGCACTAGAGATGGGACATAGCATCTCCGAGGTAGCGATAAAATTTGGATTTTTGCATACGACCATTTCACGAGTATACCGTGAATATCGGGAATCCGGTAAAACATAAAATCTTCGACATCGCTGCGGCCGGAAAAAGATCGTGAACGAACGGGACAAACGACGACTGACGAGAATCATTAAACGTGACAGACGTGCAACCCATTATCAAATTGGCGCAGATTTCAAAGCTGGGGCATCAACAAGTGCCAGCGTGCGAACTATTCAACAGACCATCATTGATATGGTCTTTCGGAGTCGAAGGCCCACTTTTGTACTATTGTTGACTGTATGACACAAAGTTTTACGCCTCGCCTTGACCCGCCAACACCACCATTGGACTGTTGATGACTGGAAACACGTTGCCTGGTCTGACGAGTCTCATTTCCAATTGTATCGGGCGGATGGACGTATATGGGTACGGAGACATCCTCATGAATCCATGGACCCTACATGTCAACAGGGGACTGTTCAAGCTGGTGGAGGCTCTGTCATGGTATGGGGCGTGTGCAGTTGGCGTGAAATGGGACCCCTGATACGTCTAGATACGACTCTGACAGGTGACAGATACGTAAGTATCCTGTCCGATCACCTGCACCCATTCATGTCCATTGTGCATTCCGACGGATTTGAACAATTCCAGCAGGACAATGCGACACCTCACACGTCGAGAGTTGCTACCAAGTAGCTCCAGGAACACTCTTCTGACTTTAGACACTTCCATTGGCCACCTAAATCACCAGACATGAACATTATTGAGCATATCTGGGATGCCTTGCAACGTGCTGTTCAGAAGAGATCTCCACCGCCTCGCACTCCTATAGATTTGTGGACTGCCCTGCAAGATTCATGGTGTGAATTGCCTCCTGCATACCTTCAGACATTAGTCGAGTCCATGCCACATCATCTTGCGGCACTTCAGCGTGCTCGCGGGGGCCCTACACGATATTAGGCAGGTGTACCAGTTTTTTGGCTCTTCAGTGTATATTACATCTGTTTATACATATTTTTTTGTATAATATTTTCTCTAACTACCACCTACATAATCAAAATGTTTCCACTACACACAACATGTTACACTACTGTTAGAGTAATTTTTCCCATTTCCCCCACCCTTTCATTCCGATGCTGCTCCATATTCACCTCGCTTCACCCTTATTCAGCTCAATGTTAAGTGCCGCCCAAATCTTTTTACTCTCTCACTCACTCAAGCATATTAATAAAAGCCAACATGGCAACTGCACAATTTGTCATAACACTTTTAAAAATATCTTGCACATTTTTTTCTAAACATATGCACCACCAGCATGGTGGTCACACAAGTTGTCATAAGATTTTTAAATATCTTGCACATATTATTTCTTGAAGAAACATACCTCCATGCCTTTAATATTTTTATAAAAATAATGTCTCGAATGGACATATTGCATGCCTATAATATTTTTAGAAAAATTATTTTCATCCATACACACACCTTTATATATACTGCATTTAAACGTGATCTGGTANTTTATATATACTGCATTTAAACGTGATCTGGTACACTCCTCTCCCTAGCTCAATTGCTAGCATGTCTGACTGGCAACCAAGTGTTTGGCAGTTCACCGCTCTGCATCTCAAAGATAATTTTATACTGTATTAAATAATAACTCATCTTTAAAGGTGATTGTTCCACGCACAATACATTGGCTCATAGCCCTTAACCACATGAAGAGTGAGTTCAGTGCCATCTGTGAGCAGAAGCAACAACCGATATGGCCACCAGCGCTCCTAGCAGATGATATAAAAGAACAGCGCTCCGAAGGTGGATGACGCACGTGGTAGGCGATGAGAGACACGGATAACAGCAGACGATGGATGACCATCCAAGATGGTGGTGCCCTCACAGGTGCTACCCCAGCATATATTCAATATAGCGGCCAACATCAGCACTACCTAGCAGATGGTGAATGAAAACAAGATATTGAACAAAAAAAAAAGCTGGCACAACTCAAAAACGAAATAGATGACTTAAAAAAAATGGCAAATGTGACTCAAAATGGTGAACCCAAAAATAAGATGGCAAACAGAAGTCAAAGCCATCTAAGACACTGGAAAACAATATAGCGGACAACATTGAAATGGCGAGATCCAAGATAACAAATTCCTCCTGCTTCACACCCTAAACCATGTTGTGCTAAAACCGACATAATCCATCTACTGATCTGGCTGACCTGCCCATTGCTTCAACATCCATTTGTTCGATCATCTTGAATGTTTCTGGCCACTTCTGCATAACTAAACAAAAATATTACTACCATAGCTATCCTTTTCTGGTTATTAACCTCCTAGATCCTTCTCATCCTCCATTGTAATACACATTGCATTTGAACTTTCATGGTCAGCAAAATAATGATAACTGTATGATTGCTTTACTCATATAAACAAACCATGCAACAGGTTAGTCCACAAATTTTTGTAACAGCCGTTATACTTTATGTAATATTTTCAATAAAATTGTTCAACTCCACCTTTAAGTAATGTGCAACCCTTAGGAATCACTTTAGGAAATTTGTGTGTTTGTATTTTTAAAACTTTTTCTTGATATACAACAGCAGTTTCAGGTACTAAAGCCATTTCTTCTTTCCAGGTGGGAAACTGAGTGAAGGGTTGAATTTTAGCGATGACCTGGGACGCTGCGTTATAATAGTTGGACTGCCATACGCAAACAAAAATTCTCCAGAACTTGCAGAAAAGATTAAATATCTTGAAGCAAAGGTAAGTATATAAGTTAATACTGGATGTAACTGCACACATTGAATTAAAACTAATTTTTTTTTTAATAGTGAGAGGTAAGTGCAGGTAAAAAGTATTTTTGTTGTATTTTTGCTTGTTTTTATGTTTTGTAATATATATGAAATAATATCTCTATAATTGAAAATCTACTCCAAACTTATATGCAGTTTGATTCACAAGTGGTTACTACCACTTCAGGGCATATTCCTTACATTATTTGTAGCAAAATATCTCATAAATGTGTTGGTCCTATTCCCAATATTTGCAGAATAATTCGAAACATTTGAAAAATGACAAATAAAATAATAACCCTTTCAGAAGTAAATACAGTGATGTATTACCAGACCATATTATTTACAGTTGAGCATCACAATTGCATCTAACAAACTTACAAAAGAAGTTCAAAAATGTTTCCGTCTATTTCCGTACACTTATGAACAGCACGTGTCGCTCTATATAGCTGCACATGGCTGTCTTTGATTTCTGTAGCTGCATGCATGATGTTTCCAATTATTCTGTAAATATTGGGAATAGGACCCACATTTATATGACATATTTTGCTCCAAATGATGTAAGGAATAAGCCCTGTNCTGTAAATATTGGGAATAGGACCCACATTTATATGACATATTTTGCTCCAAATGATGTAAGGAATAAGCCCTGTGATTGGTGGTAACTCCTCGTGAATCAACGTGTATATGCAGTAAAACAAATAACTTATATGCAGTATAAAATTTCAGGCTACAAATTATTTGTTTCAAATATCTTACCTTAGCAAATATTTTTAGAATAACCAAAATGAAAAACAATAGTTTCCTTTTTTGTTTGTAAACATAAATGGTATTCCATGACACAACTCTAATTTATTATGAATATTTGTTTTGACCTCTGTCATGGAGGAAGGTCTGAATTGATCTTTAGTACACCACAGAATATTATTTGTGAAACTGTAGATAATGGTTTATTTCCGAGGACTCTAATGCCTCACCTTTTGATTAGGTAGTGGTTTTGTTGCACTTCTGGAGTGCATAGAGGTCTAAATTTACCGGTGATATCAGTGGTGTTCATACTCAATTTCTGTAGACAATTATAGAGATGAGTTAGCAACCTTTTATTATAACAATAGATGGTGAGTCGCAGCTTTATTTTTAACATTAGTTAAAGTCAAGAAGAAGATATAAACTCTTCTTGCATTAAATTTCAACCCACTCAATTCCTGAACATGTTGTGGTATGACCACACCCAGCCCATGACCATCTGAGAAATTCAGGTAGTGAGTTTAAAGTGAAATGTATCATGCGTAATTTCGAAATGTCGAAAAAATATGAAACTATGTACAGACATGCATTTTATGTTGAGTGTCGGATGTATAAAAGAATCTTGGAAAAGTGCCACTTACGCTTTTTGTTGTGTGTAGGTGTGATTATTCTGTGGTACATGGCGGTAAAGGTGATGTCATTAAACACATGCAAACAAATAACACAAGGAAAACACGGTGTGTCTAGAAGGAAATCGCAAGCTGATTTTTTGTGTTAAAGAAGATGACTGCGAAAGTGTTACATGTGCGGTGTGTCTGTTCAAATCTTTCATCATCGAACACAACTTCCCTGACCATGCCGGGCCATTTTTTAGGAAAATGTTTCCTGACAGGCAGATAGCCAAAAAGTATAGGTGTGCCAGAACAAAAACAGCGGCAATTGTGTCTGAATTGGACATTAACGAAAAAGAGAAAATTATTGAAATTCTGCAGAATTCTCCATTTTATATTTCTTCAGACTTTAGTAACAAGAGTGATGTCAAGATGTACCTTATTGTAGTCATACTGTACAAAAAAAATTCTCAGCAAATCAAAAATTGCATACTTTCTGTTCCTTCATTAGAAGGTGATGCAACTAGTTATAACATTGGTAATCTTTTATTCACCACCCTTAAATCGTGTGATATTCCATTGTCAAATTGTTTCGCCCTAAGTGTAGACATTGCACCTGTAATATTGGGTATGAATAATGGCGTTGCAGNATTCCATTGTCAAATTGTTTCGCCCTAAGTGTAGACATTGCACCTGTAATATTGGGTATGAATAATGGCGTTGCAGCTGTCTTGAAAAGGGGGAGAGAAGTAATGGGACTGGTGGTGTTTTATGACAGAGAGTCAATAGTGGTCTAAGGGACATTTGATTAGCCTGTAAAGCGGTGTTGGGAGGGTGGACTCCTACGTGCAGGCATCATGTAAGCTTGTTAATTGATCTTCCCCCTCCCCCTCCCTCTGGGAGGTGTGTTGTGGTTGGCTGTTGTCTTCCCCTGCCCCTCAGGAGCAGTTCTGTGATTGGCCGACTAATTGGTGGGTACCCTTTTGGCGGACAAAGCGCCCAAGCAACATTTCAGGGATTTTGACATTTTTCGATAATAGGATAATGGAAGAGTGGGTGCGAGGAGGGAAGGGTTGTGGTGTTGGATGTATAGTCGCGTCCTCTTTGGTTCGAATCCATTGAGGGTACTTAAGGCGTAATTACGTTTGTACAGACAGAGTCCTTGGTTTGAATCCCGATGAAGCATAATTACGTTTTTACTGGCATAGTCCTAGGTTTGATACATGCCGAAGATAATAAGATGTTATTAGGTGTAATTGTATAATAAGTAATTAATTACATAATGTATAATTATGAGAGTAATAAGAGAGAGAATGTACATGTAACAATAGAGTAATGACACACTTAGTACACATTTACCCAACTATTTAAAGTAAAAATATTATATAAGATGATTTGACAAACTATGAAGGCATTCTGTCAATACATTTCCTTGCAATTAAAGTATAATTACATTTGAGCAAGTACTTGTAATTACACATCCAACCTCAATGAGAGTCAGCAACATACTGAACTCTAACACAGAGTATGATCTTGAATAATAATAATAATAATAATAATAAATCAGAGTAATTGCGTAGCGAGAGTAATTATGCAGAGAGGAAATATGTCTGGCGCAAGTATACAACCGCTCAGCATGGAGGCTGGACACACACTGAGTTTAAAATGGTAATATATTTTGATTTTACCCCTTGCCATCTTGGATGACACAATTTATATATAAGGAGAAATGTTATTTTTAATTAATGCAGTCTTTGCTAAACATTGTGTTAAAGAGATGTGATTTTAGTCTTTGTTGTAAAGATCACCATTAATATAAATATGTTGTTTAAATAATAATATCCACAGAATCATGCTAATATCATGTCTGGCTACTTTAACCAATCACAAATTTCCGCAGAGTCCATGAGTACCTAGATGGGACATGCCCTAGCTGTCAGGCGAGAGTATTTTATTTTTTCCCACTAGGAGCGCTGTAAGACAGAGACAAATCAGTCTGCCTTCATCCTCGCACAAGAGAGTATTGCTCTCATTAAGAGTAGAGGAAGGGACGCACATCCCATCCTGTATTGATTACTTGCCGGGTGGGCGAAGGGACTAGTTTCCCCACATCACCTCTCTCAAAGGATGGTTGGAATGGGGGTCCGTTAATAATTGCGTGCTGTCAAGCATGAACATTTATTTCCCAACACCGCTCTGTAAGCTTGACTGAAGGAGGAGTTGACTACACGCAACAGTTCATGATAACCCCATTACATACTCTCCCTAAACTTTTTCCCACTATAGCTCTCAAGAAATCGCTGTTAAATGCAGCTCAAATCTCTTTATCACTCACTCTTTCCCACAAACTGCATAAAATAAATGTGTACCACTCCAGAAATATTTGTCATATTTTTTCTANGTATCACTCACTCTTTCCCACAAACTGCATAAAATAAATGTGTACCACTCCAGAAATATTTGTCATATTTTTTCTAATACTTGGTGACTTTGGTTAAGAAAACATTATCTTAAAATAAGATTGTTTGTGGAGTAAAAGTGTAAAATATTTAGTGTGAAAATAATATTGTTCATTAAAACTTGCAGATATTTTTTCCACCCACTTTGTGAATGCAACAGACAAACTTTTCTCAATTGCCCAAAAATATGTACATGTTCCCATTCCTGTTAATGGCATTTATTCATATTTCAGTGTGGATAATTATTAAATAAAAGAAAAAGACGAAACGCAGATAATTTCAAACAACTTTACTATAACTTCTTTTGAAATTGCACATAAAAAACTTCCATTCTAATTTTTGTTCTTCTTGTAAAAATAAAATAGTTNACTATAACTTCTTTTGAAATTGCACATAAAAAACTTCCATTCTAATTTTTGTTCTTCTTGTAAAAATAAAATAGTTCTTTTATATTTACAAAAAAATTCTAAAATATTTACACAACTCACAAATTTTTTTCTTCATCTATACATCCTATATACAGGGGATGGAAAAAATAATATGAACACCTGACATATACACAATATTTATTTATTAATAAGGTGTTGGCCACCATTTACTTATAGAACAGCTGCAATTCTTTGCGGAATAGATTCATAGAGTGTCTGAATAATTTCCAACGGAATTTTATCCCATTCTTGTACCAAAACATCCGCCAATTGCTTCAATGATGTTGGAGAGGGAAATCTGCTCCTCACTCTCTGCTCTAAAACTCCCCATAACGGTTCAATTATGTTGAGGTCTGGCGATTGTTTGATGATATTATGATGCTCCAAACCAAGACTGAACCTTTTTGGCTGTGTGTATGGGCGCATTATCATCTTGGAATATGGCAGTGTTTGGCAGCAATATGCTAGTCATAGTAAGAACTTCATCACTGAGGATGTTGAGATATTCATTTGCAGTAATCCGGCCAGTGTGTGAATGAGAGGACCAGCTGAATACAACGATATAGCTGCCCAAATCATAATGGAACCTCCCTCATGTTTGACTGTAGGAAGCAGGCAGTCCGGATCGTAGGCTTCTTTTGGGGTTTTCCATACATAAACCCGGCCGTTTGTAGGAAACAATGTAAGCGATGATTCATCTGACCATACCACATTCTTCCAATCATCAAGTGTCCAGGTTTTATGATCGTGGCACCACTTCTTTCGCAGCTTAGCGTTGGCTTCCGTTATAAAGGTTTTCGGAATTGCAGCCCTTCCATGAATGTTAGCTTTGTGGAGCTCCCAACGTACTGTTTTTGTCAAAACAGTATTACTCAAGTGAGAGTTGAGTTCTGGTGTCACTTTTGCCGCTGTAGTTTTTTGTTGTCTGGCCATAATTCTTTTTAATGTTCGTCGGTCTCTGTCAGTTAACTTTGGGTTTCACCCACTATTCCTCTTCGCCGATAATGTATTACCATGTTTTGTGTATTCTGTCATTACCGTGGATACTGTCGCTCATGAAACGTTAAACAATTCAGCTGTTTTCGTCACAGACGCTCCCGCTAACCGAGCACCAACGATTTGCCCTCTTTCGAAGTCTGAGAGATCACACATTTCACCGATCACTTGTTTTAACCGTCGGAAAACAAAGCGTATAATACACTGAAATATAACCTACAAGACTTGGCATGTAAACTCTGCAATACATACGCGTCACATTATTTACACGGAAGCAGTGTTGCCAACATGCAACAAAATGTACTTTATTGCATGGTGTTCATATTATTTTGTCCATCCCCTGTACATATCTTCCTTGCAACACTTTTTTTCTTCTTTAACTTAAATTATTCACAATTTGTAAACATGCGCAAAGGCAGACAGGTGGCGAGTTAGCACACTATACTCGCGTTGAACTGGCAGCAGATTGACAGAGTGGTAGACAGGTGGCAAGTTACAGCATACACTCGGTCGTTGGACTGGGTGACAGGCGGCGAGGTAACTCTCCCAGCGCAACAAGACATGCAATGAGTTAGTAAACTGGACTCGCTCTGTGACGATCTCGTTCACGGAGTTGGGCTGGCGTTTAACTGGCGCTGTGGACTCGACCTCGCGTCTTGCACAGATGTAGCCGCAGACATGCGGTGTGGAGTAGCAGGCAGGCAAATGCCTGTCTGCTGATGTTGCAGAGTATTGATTATAGCGGGTGGATGGCAGATAGTGTTGACTAGCTGAAGGATGGCAGGAGATGACATTGTTAAGTAGGTTAATATACAAGGGAATTTTGTAATGACCCCAAGGTAAAGTCGACACATTATCAGAGTNATGACATTGTTAAGTAGGTTAATATACAAGGGAATTTTGTAATGACCCCAAGGTAAAGTCGACACATTATCAGAGTTGATGTAGCACTTGTTGTCGCCACTTGACAAGGCGACCTTGGTAACACGTTCAATTAAGATATAGTGGGCACGTAAATGGAAATGGTATTGGGTCCTCATAACCTGTGAATTTTGAATAAGGCATTCCAAATAATCCTCGTACAGGAGTGATTGCAACATGTTAGCTTTCATGCCCTTAGCTTTACGCACACCCTGGTCATTCATAACAGTATATGTGTAAAACTTTGGACATAAACCCACAAAGTGTGTGATGATGCGACCAGCACATTCATCCTTCATCACCCCTGTAACGCCTTTGTTTACTAAGGGGAATTTTTTTGCAGATTATTTGGTGCATAATTAGAAATGTCAAACCGTGTAGCCAAATCAAGGGAAATAGCCTCGTAGACATTGTGACAGTCTACTTGATATAACAGAGAGTCAGTATCGGAGTAGAGCAGGTGCAAAGCCGGCAGAGAAAATTGTTTCTGCATGTAATTATAATGAAAGTCATAAAGATATAATTTTGTTAAATCGAGAACAGCAAGACCTTTATACAAAGGCCTGCCAAATGTAACAGACAATTTGTTCATTTCAAAAAGTACTAAATTCTCATCGAATATCTGTCTTGCCTTGAATGTAGGAAGCCTAATCACTTCTGCCGCCCCATATATCGTATCATCTCTCGATACAACTCTGATGTCCCTTCTCGGGCGGACTTTTGCAACCTCTTTCCATATACGGAATAATTCATCAATTTGAAAAACTATTTCTCGAATGCCTTCGCTGCCTGAGAGCACGTTTTTAAATATTGAAATTAATTTACAGAGCCATCCATGCCTTTTGCTCAAAGCGCAGAACGCAGTGAACAGCATAAAGTGTGGCTCCATACATGATGTAGTGCTTCAGTGTTTCCTCTTGTACAACATAATTTTTCCACGGAGCAAGTGTCAAAAGTAATTTTTCAGTCTTACCGTTTGGCGGTATGGTACTGACTGGAGCACAAGGCAGATCTGCTAGGATATTGTGACATTCAACCAGAAAAGACAGATCAACTTCCGCAAAACAACTGGTATCCTCGGCATTATCTATGTTGGTGAAATCCCACTTTGAAAATTTGCCTTCCTGAACCCACTCGAAACTACCAATAGGCAACTTGCACTTCATTGTGTGGCTGTACAATCCATTTAAGTCGAAGCAACAAATATATTTCTCTGCCACCCTGGGGTCATACATATCACCCATGCCAACATTTTTAGCTTTGTTAGAAATTTACTTTTCAGTCAATTCATACCTGAAAGGGGTTATGGGCGTAGCTAATAATGAGTCATGATTAAGTAGAGCCAAGCAGTATAAGATGGAGTTTATTGAGCATGAGGATTGTACAATAACTATTTACATGACTATTGATCGGGATAGTTTATATGGAACAGCAATATGCTAATTANACATGAGGATTGTACAATAACTATTTACATGACTATTGATCGGGATAGTTTATATGGAACAGCAATATGCTAATTAATTGTATTAATTATTATTACTTTACGCCATTACTATTACGATCTAATTGGAAAGTCCCCACCTTCTTCATGGTGCTGGAGGCTGATTCTAGGAGGCGGTTAATGACGGCCGGACACACCTATCTTCAGTGGTCTTCTCGTTCCAGTGGCCCAACGACAGAAGATGCCTATCCCGGTGTTACGCTAGCCTATATAGTGCACGTTGTTTAATATTTTCGGCCCCGTTTACTGGTTGGTGAAGGGGGTTACTGCAACTGTCTTTCGCAAGGTGTTATTGCAATCACGCTCGTGCCCTGGTTCAATGTTTGAAGGTGTGATCAGGCAGGCCGTTCAGCTAAGGCCCGGTCGCTTCATAACATATCCCCCAATGTTCACTAGTGAGATGCGCTCATCATGCCCTAGAATCCGTAGGGGTAGTGGAAGATAATTTTGAATTTGCTGGATCATCGTCTGACAGTAGGAATATAGATTGGGGTGAAGTCCTCTTCGCTATGGTAAGAAAAGTTTTTGAAAAGAATTATAGCAGACGGATAAGTTAGGTAAAAGGGACTGCCAATTGCTTTCGTGCAGTCCTCGGGCACAAGGTGGGCCAAACAAATGGTGTGCTGTGTGTTTGCAGTGGCCTTGAACTTGCATTTCCGCTGGGGTGTGCAAAGTGTCTTCTACGCGAAAGCGCGGCAGACCACTCTGGGTGGGACCGAACGTGTCAGCCTTTCTTTAGGTTGCGAGTCCCTAAGTACTACGTAGCATGGATCTTTTGATACATTAATCCTTGTAAAGAATGAAACAGCAATACCATGTGAAACACTGGTAATTATATTGAAAAAGAATAATTTAAACTTAAGGAATTTGAATTGTTAAAATGAACTGCTCTCCCCGTTACAATGATTATTGTGTTTTGTTTGTCCAGTAAATACATTTGCTGAAAATAAATACATGTTAGAACACTGACAAAAATAGTAATGTGATAGGAGAATGTTACATATTAAAATGGTACGTGACGTCACGGTGGTAGGATACTGATGGGATGGTATCAAAACGTAGAATATTATTTAATTAATAATTGGAACTTCCATAAAATTCAAAAAGAAAAGAAATGTCGCAGCTGCTTTTCTACTATGTTTCAATATTTAAGAAGGAAATGGAAAGGATACTTAAAGTAACATATACACAAGTATTTAAATTTAACAAAACAAAATTTTGAAGTTAAATGTTACTTATTATATAAGACATATGTGTCAATAACAGATAATAATATCTATCGAATGTGGTAAATTGTACGAATAATTCATTTTCTATAAAAATTAAAATCTTAAATTACAGTGATAAGAAAGTAATTACTTTATCCTTAAAGACAAGATGATTGAAATTCCACTATTCAATAAAGTTTTACAAATGAGACGTCTCTATTATATGTTGGAAACTCATACAATGTATTAATTTATTCATAGACATTGGTAGTTGAGTAGGTACATTTTAAAAGTTAATTTTTTTTCTAGTCACAAACATTGGAATATGATTAGTTTTTTTTTTTTTTTTTCGATTGTAAAACTTATTTGAATGTTTTTTTGGTTTTACATTAATATTCACAAATTCACAAACCTTTGATTTTGGAGGTCTCCTATTAGCAATCACTATTTTTTTTTAATGCAATCATAAACTTTTTAAAGTAAAGTTTGTTATGTAAGTGTTACTGTTACCTGCAGGGTGGGGTGTGAATGGTGTATGTAAAATATGGAAACCGCTGGTTGCCTGTAAATATTTTAACGTACGACTCGCGAGCTGGGTTATGTGGAAGCGCTGATGCAGTGGAATGAAAGTGTGCGACTCGACGACGTTTCTGCATGTGATGTCAGAACAGGTGTCCTGCCACCGCTGCTATCATGGACATTGCTTGCGCCACCCTCCGAAGGAACTTTGGATAAGAGGGTGTGACGTCACTGCTGGTTGCTGCTGTTCATGACGTGCGGTACCGTTGTTCTGAAACTTGCAAGGAAATGTATTGACAGAATGCCTTCACAGTTTGTCAAAACATCTTATATAACATTTTTACTTTAAATATTTAAGAGGGCCCTAACAGTTTAAGCAGATTATAGTTATTTAAAATTAAATTGTGAATTTAATTCTGGTTTTATTATATTTATGGTTGTATTATATTTCTGGGTGTGTCCGACCTTGGAAGCCTATGTATTTAAACGTGAGTTAAAGCTCATTTATTTCTAAATTGTCATTGTCAATTATTCTCTCGGGCAGTATGTGGATGCTAACTTATGGTACAACTTTATAGTTGCGTTAATGTTTTTGATCCAGTTCTTAGTTAATGCCTACAAATGAGGACGGTTATGCCAGTACCTATTTTCATACAAATTTTTTTCTCTGAAAATAATTTATTGTAGTTAGCTGTGTGCACGGATAAAGTTCATAATTATTAAAATGTTGATAAGTATGCTGGACACCAACACATAGTGTAAATAGAATATAATGACTTTGATTATTAAAAAGTTAATATAATAATAAAGAGGAGAAGAATGAATAGATAAAGAATAACTAAAATAGTACTTCCACACACACAAATAAAATGTTATCAAGGCCGAGGGACATCAACACATAGTATAAGTAGAATATAATGACACTGATCATGCAAATAGAAGATAGTAGAGAGGAAAGGAACACACAAATAATTAAGTAGGTACTAATTACAATTCTACTTCCACACAAAGGGGTAGCATATTGGGATTAGGGAAATCTGCACTCAATGATTTACACCAGGGAGTTCAAAAGTGAAATTACCCTCGTGGTATACTTTCAAAGTACTGTGTAGTATAGAAAGTACCCACAGCAAAAGTCCAGAGCATCCAGATTGCGCCCCTACTGTCTGAACTCTTTCAAGGCCAGCAGAGCACAGAAAACAGGCCACAGCATAATTCCCATTTCGTAAAATACCCTTCACATCTCACTCCAGCTTTCATCTCATGTCAGGTTTAGTAGTCTGCATATCCACTTCAGGACTGGTGTGCATTTCAGCACATCCCAAAGCCCCAGTTAATGGGCTAAGTTAGTGAATCACAAAACTGGTTAGTTCCGACAGGATTCTTTCTGCCCCGTTTCTGTATGGCAATGGATCATGGGAAGCGTATGAGATTATTGGGAGTATAAGAAACTTAAATCTAGAACAGTAAACTTAAGTTTTATAGCGGGTGTGAGGGAATAAAATTGCATGGCGCGAGCTAGCACGCTGTTTTGCAAACATTGCGGCACTCGAGCCGCGGGGAAGTGCTGATGCGGGGAATATGTTGCCTTGGCACCTTGCAACGCGTCACCTGTCATGTAGCTGGGAGGTCTCGTCCTTCCATATGGCATCTAATAACGTGATACTAGCTTTATGTTAGAATACTAAAATCTCCTAGTTAACTGTCGTACCTTTTTTCTATGCATGTTATGAGAAGTTTCTTAAATACACAGTATGTAGACTGAAGGAAAAGTTTCATAAAATATTTTTTTTATTTTATTTGTGCACAGAAATATCTAACTATGTACAAGATTGTGTACTGCATGGAATTTATTAAATTAGCGCTCCAGTTGAAAGTTAATTTAATGAAAATGCTCATGGGATTATTAATTACTATCACAGTAATAGTTGCATTTCAAATAACTATATCCAATGCACACAGGTAATTTATATCTTAATTTAAATTTATAGAATGGTATTGCTGAGGTAAATTGTTTTCAAATATATATACGGCAACTAGGGACTTGCGGTTCACACTGAAATTCTTAAAATTTTAATACTGTTTGTTATTTATGTTTCAAATAATTCCTTTGTATGTTTAGATATTGTGCTGTAAAAGGTAAATTATTATTTAAACCAAATACATTTTAAAAGTAGATTTTATGACATTATTTTAATTATACTGCTACTTAAAAGCTAAAAGTTTTAATGTTAGAAGTGGATGTGGCTGAAATTTTGCTATTATTAATACGGAAATTAGCGTGGGTGGGTGGGGAATTTATTGAAATGGAGGTGGATGGTAGAGAAACTGATGTAAGGCAGCGAGAGGTTAGGGAAGAACCAAGTCTCCACCATTATTACGAATTTCCTTTTTAGTCAATTCATACCTGATAGGGGTTATGGGCGTAGCTAAATAATGAGTCATGATTAGGTAGAGCCTAGCAGTATAAGATGGAGTTTGTTGAACATAAGGATTGTACAATTTCTATTTACGTGACTATTGATCGGGGGAGCTTAAATGGAACACCAAGATGCTAATTAATTGTATTAAGTATTATTACCTCATGCCATTACTATTACAATCTACCGGAGGTTGATTCTAGGAGGCGGTTAATGACGGCCGGACACACCCATCTTTAGTGGTTTTCTCGTTCCAGTGGCCCGACGACAACAGACACCGCTCCTGGTGTTATGCTGGCCTATATCAGGCGTGTTGTTTAATATTTTTGGCCTTGTTTACTGGCCGGTGGAGGGGGTTTCTGCAACTGTCTTTCGCAAGGTGTTATTGCAATCACGCTCGTGCCCTGGTTCAGTGTTTGAAGGTGTGATCAGGCAGACCGTTCAACTAAAGGCCGGCCGGGTCACTTCATAACAGCTTGTGCGTGCCTTCTGGAAACCTGGGTTATTCCACCCCTGACAGTGCGCTCTCCAAAGATATCCTTATCCATGTCCGTTGTAATGATGCAATATTCTTAATTTTTCGGGACACTGGTGTAAAATTCTTTCGTGTGTTTGNCTTATCCATGTCCGTTGTAATGATGCAATATTCTTAATTTTTCGGGACACTGGTGTAAAATTCTTTCGTGTGTTTGGAGCTTTGGAAAGCTTAGTAATATTTTTATCGGGTTCAAGTTTAAAGCCGGGGTGGCTTGTTTCCTGTGGTAGTTTGTTTGTCGAGCAGACATGTGCTATAGTTTTTTTATCGGGCAGACGTTTGCTGTTTTACGGTTATCGAACGGACGTCCNAGACGTTTGCTGTTTTACGGTTATCGAACGGACGTCCGCTGTTTACATTTTATCAGGAGGTCGGTTACAGTTTTCGTTTCGAACTTTGGAGTTTTTTGTTAAGCGTCAGCATTAATTAGATACTTTTAGGCGACATGGTCAAGTTTTAGTTCCTCCGGCTGCGTCGTACAAGTTTTGTTGTACGAGAGGTTCGTTTATGTTGATGGCGCAGGGTTAGATAACGTGCAGTTTTTGATGACGCTGCTGGCAGATGCCGAATGCCGTGCCGTTATCTCAGGAGAGGGGGGTGAGAGGCAGCACAAAAGACGCGTCTGTCTGTCGCCCTCCACTCCACTTCACTTCTTCAAGTCAGTTGCCCATGAGGGCCATTAGAAGTCACTTCGGGTCAGTCGCCCTTCAGGGCAGCGGTACAATGCTCGCTTAGGTCGCGTCGGGCGCGACGCTAAACCCCCACATCTGCCACTAGACTTAATTATTTTAATTCTCCGCCGGTGTGGGAGGTAGCAGCATTATATTTATTTCTATGCGAGTTTGGAGACGTTAATAACCTGTAAACTACTGTGGCGCTGTTTCTGTACTCTTATATTTATCTGTGAGAGGTTCGTACTCTGCAAACTGGCAATTCGTCTGTGAACTGTGAAACTGCAATAGTTAAATAAATATATAGAACAAAATACTGTGGAACTTCTTTTTTTAATTAATTGGCGCCCATGTACTGAGTCTCGTGTTTCTACCTTGAGCTAGCCAAGGCAACGTAAACATTCAGCAGTGTAAATGGCCGAACGTTACACCGTCATCAACTCGAGCCACACTCCAGTTTTTAATAAAAGATCATCTCAANAGCTTAGTAATATTTTTATCGGGTTCAAGTTTAAAGCCGGGGTGGCTCGTTTCCCGTGGTAGTTTGTTTGTCGAGCAGACATGTGCTATAGTTTTTTTATCGGGCAGACGTTTGCTGTTTTACGGTTATCGAACGGACGTCTGCTGTTTACATTTTATCAGGAGGTCGGTTACAGTTTTCGTTTCGAACTTTGGAGTTTTTTGTTAAGCGTCAGCATTAATTAGATACTTTTAGGCGACATGGTCAAGTTTTAGTTCCTCCGGCTGCGTCGTACAAGTTTTGTTGTACGAGAGGTTCGTTTATTTTGACGGCGCAGGGTTAGATAACGTGCAGTTTTTGATGACGCTGCTGGCAGATGCCGAATGCCGTGCCGTTATCTCAGGAGAGGGGGGTGAGAGGCAGCACAAAAGACGCGTCTGTCTGTCGCCCTCCACTCCACTCCACTTCTTCAAGTCAGTTGCCCATGAGGGCCATTAGAAGTCACTTTGGGTCAGTCACCCTTCAGGGCAGCGGTACAATGCTCGCTTAGGTCGCGTCGGGCGCGACGCTAAACCCCCACATCTGCCACTAGACTTTATTATTTTAATTCTCCGCTGGTGTGGGAGGTAGCAGCATTATATTTATTTCTATGCGAGTTTGGAGACGTTGATAACCTGTAAACTACTGTGGCGCTGTTTCTGTACTCTTATATTTATCTGTGAGAGGTTCGTACTCTGCAAACCGGCAATTCGTCTGTGAACTGTGAAACTGCAATAGTTAAATAAATATATAGAACAAAATACTGTGGAACTTCTTTTTTTAATTAATTGGCGCCCATGTACTGAGTCTCGTGTTTCTACCTTGAGCTAGCCAAGGCAACGTAAACATTCGGNGTGCCCATGTACTGAGTCTCGTGTTTCTACCTTGAGCTAGCCAAGGCAACGTAAACATTCGGCAGTGTAAATGGCCGAACGTTACACCGTCATCAACTCGAGCCACACTCCAGTTTTTAATAAAAGATCATCTCAANGGCAGTGTAAATGGCCGAACGTTACACCGTCATCAACTCGAGCCACACTCCAGTTTTTAATAAAAGATCATCTCAAAAGAGGGACGGAGCTGTGACGTACATTGATTGGTCCAGACCGAATTCTGCCAAACATACGGTCCTGAAATTCTCAAAAATGTCTGTCAACAAACACGTTTTCACACACAAATACTGCATTGCGTATTCCATAAAATTTTGACAGTTAAACACATTCCATGCTGATTGAGCATAAGTGTAACCCTCATCACTTAGACCCTTGCCTTTCATTACATTATGAAATGCGTCCTTTGGTGGGAGTGAGGTACATTTCAGACTGCCAATAGACTTAACAAAGTCGTAAGGAAATACTCCCTTTCATTGCACACAAATCAAATTGTGTGTTGTCTGGAAACTGTGACAGGGTGATAACCATCTGCGCATACAATAAATTGCCTGCAAGTGTTTCCAGTGACGCATTCATGAAAATGAACGAGTCAATGAAATGTAATTGCACAACTCCTGTACCTCCCTGCAACAGTTTTTCCCATAGGAAATGTGTTTTGTGATGCATTTATAATTTTCCAGGGTGGTTCCAATCACTTTAATGTAGCCCGGATTTTCGATTACCATGCTTCCGTTGGGCTGAGTGATATGCAGATTACGAAATACAGCAACTTCTTGATTCTTTTTCAGTTGTGAACAGCAAAGTACATTTATTATTTGCGCGGCCTCTGTTTGCGCTTGTAAAGTGGTCATGGTCAACCACAAATACTTTTCAGAGTGGCTTATTACAAATGTGACAACTTGTCTGAGCCATATGTCTAGCCGTGTCAGCCATTGTCAACAGTTTCATTGGAACCATTGTGGTGTATATGTCTGTAACCCTCTTCGTCAACTCAACTAATTTGTCAATCATCTTATACATACAATCTTCACCCACAAACTCGTGGTACTATGTTAAAGTGGGATCGTAAGCACGTACGAGCAAAATGCTACATACATACAGAACATGTTTATTGATGGTGTTGTGCCACTGACATAATTTTGGGGGCAAACATGTGGGCATGGGTTTCAAATAAGCTTCAGTATCGCAGTTCGCAATTAACCCCATTCTTTGCTGTTTAGCAAAATTTCTGAATTGAATGTTCTTATTTTCCTCAGTTGGGAATGTTTAACGAACTGCATCGTGTTGTTGGCATAAATCAGTGAGGTTTGTGAGTTTCTCCTCACTTGAAAAACACTGGAGATAGTGTTCGNTGCATCGTGTTGTTGGCATAAATCAGTGAGGTTTGTGAGTTTCTCCTCACTTGAAAAACACTGGAGATAGTGTTCGCAAACAAAAATTTTCTTATGCTTTTAATTCAACTGACTGTTAAGCAAGCATGACAAATCCTTAATCAAAACAAAATGCAATTGGGAGGTACTACCACTGGCACGAACGAGNGACTGTTAAGCAAGCATGACAAATCCTTAATCAAAACAAAATGCAATTGGGAGGTACTACCACTGGCACGAACGAGGCCCCGGAGGCTGAGCAGTTAGACTGCTCGTCTCCCACCTAGGCGAACCGTGTTCAATCCCCAACCGGTTCACTCCAAATTTTTGCAAGTGGTAATTGTGCCGTACAATGCCGCTGGTCGGCGGGTTTTCTCGGCTATCTCCCTTTTCCCCCACCCCTTTTAATCCGGCGCTGCTTCATACTCCTCTCACTTCACCCTCATCGGCTTACAAGACCTCGTTGTTAAGAGCCGCCCAAATCTCTTCACTCCCTCACTGACACGAATAGCCAACATATTTTCATGGCGCTCACATCACACAGGAGAAATGTGAATGGATACGATACACCCNCACTGACACGAATAGCCAACATATTTTCATGGCGCTCACATCACACAGGAGAAATGTGAATGGATACGATACACCCCTCTTTAGAATTATCTTAGTCAACAATATTCCAATCCTTGTCTTCCACTGAATAGATATTCACAAAAATATTATTGAGCTCCTCGAAATGTTTGATTTCGTCTAACACNCATCCTTGTCTTCCACTGAATAGATATTCACAAAAATATTATTGAGCTCCTCGAAATGTTTGATTTCGTCTAACACAACCTCGGTCGACAATCCTCTTGTAACCAAAACCCTACAAAGTTCTGGGATGAAGACGGTTTGTTGAGATGGTTTCTGGCAGGAAATAAACCTGCTACTATGGCGTACAGGAAACATTCATCTGTTGTATAGTGTCTTTTAATGCACGCTTTCCTAGCAGCAATGAAATTAGGTAGCTTTGTGTGAGAAGCACCTACAGTGAATGGTCTGTACTGCAAAATGTGTACGTTCATCTCCAGCTGCTACCTCTACCAAAGAGTTTCCCAATGTTAAAAACAAAGTCTTTTCCTGCATCACAATTCATAATATTGGTGAGTTTGGTGGGGAATTTCAAACCCATACTAATGAAATCTTCACTAACCGAGTGTTGCTTCACTTTGGTAGACAGCTTGGAAAGTTCAGTAGATATTTGTGTGTCTAAGGAACCTCTGCTTATCAAAAGGAATTGGTTCAGTATATCTGAAAGTTCTGGGTACACTTTGTGGGCAAACACATAGTTTGCACCTTCAAATTGAATAATAGCCTCAATTGTTTTTGAGCAGTGCTCAACTAGAAAAACAGATGAACATTTTATGACAGTAATGTTGTCGCTTGACAGATTTCTGAAGTATGTGACAGCACTGCTTCCTTCTTCCTCCTGCACAAGAAACTCCACNATGTTGTCGCTTGACAGATTTCTGAAGTATGTGACAGCACTGCTTCCTTCTTCCTCCTGCACAAGAAACTCCACTACTAAATCTTCCAGATACTCTGCTACATATTTAGCAGCTCCAAACCAGGAACTCCATCTTTTCAACTTTGGTATTTAACAGTAGTGGTTTTTTTTCTTCTTCGGGATACTTTTGCTTGAGAAATGTCACAAACCTGCGTTTCTTTTTCCTGGCATTCAGAAATGCATGTTTAGTGTTTTGGATGCACTGATTTAGCTCTACCAAAGTGGAACTCCACAAACTTGCAACTATATTTAATTTGTGGGCCCAACATTTTATGTGCACCATTTTTTCAGAAAATATGGTCTTCAAAGTTTTTGCACAAGTTGCCATATATTTTGCAGAATCTGACACAATCCCCACAACATTTTCATATTGAATGTCATACTCTGGCACAGTAGACAGAATAGCCCTAGAACATTCTGCAACCGTTGCACTTGGTAACTCTTTGACTCCTCCCACAAACATGCGTGGATCTCTGCTACATGAAAGAACATGAATCAGGATGAAGAACGTGCAGCATCCTACTCTGTCAGTTGTTTCGTCGCACAGAAATAATANCATGAAAGAACATGAATCAGGATGAAGAACGTGCAGCATCCTACTCTGTCAGTTGTTTCGTCGCACAGAAATAATAAATTTTTTTTCCAAAGAGCATTTTTTTATGTTTTATTTCTTGGAAACGTGAAGTTTTGGTAAGTATGCTTCTCTTAATCTGTTGGCTGTTGGCANCGTGAAGTTTTGGTAAGTATGCTTCTCTTAATCTGTTGGCTGGTCACCGGCTCCTGACAGTAAAAATAAAACATCCTGTATTTTTATACACAATTAATTAAGTAAAAGAAAGTAAATTCTGAAAAATTACTTGTGAAGCAGCAATGCAATGCCATGAAAATAAATTATAGCTGAATGCTTACATTTGTTTTTCATATTACAATCACTTTCTTATGCACTATTTTACTCTGTTCATTCTGACATGGATTGAAGCAAAGATAGCAGAATAATTTTTTGCATTGAAAATATGTTAATCCATGTGAACAGTCTGGTACCTAATTCCACTGAAGTAATGTCGAGTGTTTTACCTAAACATGAGTGAAGTTGATAATCTCTATAATTTCCAGAAGTATTTATTTGAATTACAGTTTGGTTGTAAAATTAGGATTAAATGTTAATCACGTATTTACTAACAAACAACCATTTATACAAATTACAATTAAGAAATATGCAAGAAATATTTATGTTTATGACAGAAGAAAGACTGTTAGTAAGTGCAGACAAAACAAAACAAATGGAAAATAGTTAGGCCTAATCTTAGCCTGACTCACCTTCAACATGTGTGTTCGGCCATTTCCTCTTACTCGGGTGGTCAACTTTTTCAAGAGGAATATTTGNCATGAAAGAACATGAATCAGGATGAAGAACGTGCAGCATCCTACTCTGTCAGTTGTTTCGTCGCACAGAAATAATACATTTTTTTTCCAAAGATCATTTTTTTATGTTTTATTTCTTGGAAACGTGAAGTTTTGGTAAGTATGCTTCTCTTAATCTGTTGGCTGGTCACCGGCTCCTGACAGTAAAAATAAAACATCCTGTATTTTTATACACAATTAATTAAGTAAAAGAAAGTAAATTCTGAAAAATTACTTGTGAAGCAGCAATGCAATGCCATGAAAATAAATTATAGCTGAATGCTTACATTTGTTTTTCATATTACAATCACTTTCTTATGCACTATTTTACTCTGTTCATTCTGACATGGATTGAAGCAAAGATAGCAGAATAAATTTAGCATTGAAAATATGTTAATCCATGTGAACAGTCTGGTACCTAATTCCACTGAAGTAATGTCGAGTGTTTTACCTAAACATGAGTGAAGTTGATAATCTCTATAATTTCCAGAAGTATTTATTTGAATTACAGTTTGGTTGTAAAATTAGGATTAAATGTTAATCACGTATTTACTAACAAACAACCATTTATACAAATTACAATTAAGAAATATGCAAGAAATATTTATGTTTATGACAGAAGAAAGACTGTTAGTAAGTGCAGACAAAACAAAACAAATGGAAAATAGTTAGGCCTAATCTTAGTCTGACTCACCTTCAACATGTGTGTTCGGCCATTTCCTCTTACTCGGGTGGTCAACTTTTTCAAGAGGAATATTTGCCTTTGTCATCATTTAAACAAAACTCGACACAAATTCCAGCTTCTGAACTCTAACTGTAGCTGCCTTCTCCATAGTCATTGAAACCTGTTTAGATGTGGATGCATTTTGCTGAAGTAACACTTTATTTTTCTTAATGTGAGTTTCATTCTTAATGTGTTTCGTGCACGTGTCTTTTCTTGCCCAATTGATACACACATTGCAAAACTTGCACATCATTATTTTATCTCTTACATCAAAAATGTAAAAAACCCTCAGCCTTCATNGAAAGTTTCATTCTTGATGTGTTTCGTGCACGTGTCTTTTCTTGCCCAATCGATACACACATTGCAAAACTTGCACATCATTATTTTATCTCTTACATCAAAAATGTAAAAAACCCTCAGCCTTCATTTCTATTTCACGATCATATATAGACAACACTTTCGGCATTTTAGTGGTGGTTTGTATTATAAATAATTTATTTTATTTAACAACACATGACATTTTNATTTCTATTTCACGATCATATATAGACAACACTTTCGGCATTTTAGTGGTGGTTTGTATTATAAATAATTTATTTTATTTAACAACACATGACATTTTTCACGTGTGGTTTTAGCAGAACCAATTTAGACTAAACAATGTATAAATTAATTTAGTGCTGCAACACGCACATAGTTGTCCAGGATAATCGATTGGCAGCAACAGCGTGTGTGAGGACAATAGGAGAAGCACAATTTAGTAAGATAATGTTCTTTAACTATCGTCATCGGTAGTGTTGCGACGTATCTTTGATGTTGGGAAAATAAAGTTTTTAAGGTTATGACAAGGATGCATTCGTGGAAAAGTTTACTTACGCGTCCAGTTTTATAAGTAGTTGTTTTGTTATTTAACATTTTGGTTTTTTTGTTTGTGAGTATATAGCACTCATTGCGACAGAAGATTGGAGTTATTGCGTTATTCACAACATAAATAAATAAATNTTGTTTGTGAGTATATAGCACTCATTGCGACAGAAGATTGGAGTTATTGCGTTATTCACAACATAAATAAATAAATGAATAAAAACTGCATTCAGTTGGTGAAAAATGTGTAGCAAAATCGTTAAATGTATATTAAATATGCTTTATAAATANGAATAAAAACTGCATTCAGTTGGTGAAAAATGTGTAGCAAAATCGTTAAATGTATATTAAATATGCTTTATAAATAATATATGTCTTCACACAATTTTTGTCAATCCGCCTGAATTCCGGTAGCCTTAATAGTGCGGGCATATAAATGAATTTATTTTCACTACGTAAATATTCAATTTTGTGATAAATTTTGCGAATTTCATTTTTATCTTATATTTTAAAAATTTTGTCGCAAGATAAAAAATAGGTGTAATTTCACAGTATTTTGTNCGAATTTCATTTTTATCTTATATTTTAAAAATTTTGTCGCAAGATAAAAAATAGGTGTAATTTCACAGTATTTTGTGTATTTCGCCCTACACCATTTTCAGGGGTCCCTACAACAAATATTTAAAGGAAAAGTGGTCCACATCTTTTTAGCCTACTTTCCAAAGGAAAGAAAGGCTTATAAGATCACTTTTCTGTGTCTGTTGTGTGTGCATGCACATGTGTGTGTGTCCCCTTTCAATTTTTGAATGCGTGAACCAAATTTCACCAAACTTGGTACTTATATAGTTCAAAGTAAAAACACCTCACTTTTATAGTTTTCAACCATGCTGGACACTTACTTTTAAAATGATGGCCATTTTAATAATTAGGTTGATATGCCACATCTCCGGAACCATTCAGTCAATTTAAACCAAATTTTGTATGCTAGAAGAGCATTGAGAGTTGTTAGAAAAAGGGAATTCAGAAACATGGTGCGGGGACGAGGGACAAGTGGCGGCCATCTTCGATAACATCATTTCCCCCCTTTTTCCCTTGAAATGTCTCTTGTTCCCCAAAAATTTCCAGAATTTCCCTCAAAATTTCCCAAAATTTTCTCTAAAAAAATTTCTCATGCACAATCTGGATGGAGCCGACTGAAAATTGTGCAATGTCAGCCGGAATGTGCAAACAGCTATGTGAGGCTCTCAAAATTAACTCGTCTCTGATTGGCTACGTGATGCTCTCAAAAGGGTCCCGTCACTGACAAGCCAGATACATTCATCTTGGCTGAAGAATGTTGATGTTCATTGTCCCCTGTCATGCAACTTCTCACGTTGTATAAGCATAGTAGGCCCTAATTTCCGATTCGTTTAAGATATAGTCACCAAATTCATAACATACGCATTACCCCCGACAACGAAAATTAACACAGGGTCATTTATGCCCTATGCTTACTTATAAGCATAGTTGACCATAATTTCCAAACTGTTTGAGATACATATGCCAAATTCATAACATCAAAACATAGGCATCACCCCCGACAACTAAAATTATCACAGGGTCATTTATGCCCTATGCGAACTTATAAGTATAGTTGGTTGTAATTTTCAACCTATTTAAGATACGGTCACTAAATTCATAACGTAGACATCACTCCTGACAACGAAAATGACTGCATGGTCATGTATTCTCTATGTGAACTTATAAGCATAGTTGACCATAATTTCTGAACTGTTTAAGATACAGCTATCAAATTCATAACATAGACATCACCTATGACAAGGAAAATGACCGTAGGGTGAAATATACCCTAAGCATACTTATAAGCAGAGTTAGTCATAATTTCCGAACCGTTTAAGTTTGTTGCCAAATTCATAACATAGACATCAGACATCACCACCAACAATGAAAATAACCGTAGGGTGAAATATATCCTAAGCATAGTTGAATGTAATTTCCGAGCCATTTAAGTTACAGTTACCAAATTCGTAAACTAGACATCACCTACAACGAAAATGACCGCAGGGTGAAATGTGCCCTTCCCTAAGCATACTTATATACATAGTTGGCTGTAATTTTTCTAACTATTTAAGATACAGACAACACATTTAAAACATAGACATCACCCCCCTCAAAGAAAAAGGTCACAAGTGTCAAGTATGTCCTAAGCATACTTATAAAAAACTCTGATGGAGCTATAGTCAATTATAGTTATATCAATGTTGATATCATACCAAGAAGTTTAGTAAAAAGCTAGAATGCACGTCAACATCAGAAAGAACGAATGATCACAAGTACATCCCACAAAAAATGAATATAATACACTAACGATATGCATTATACAACTTGTAAAGGTAGCTTTCCTTTGCTTGTCACCAAACAACATACATTTAAACCATTAGTCGCGCAAGAGAGACATCACTGCTACACGATGATGCAAATAGATATAAAAAAAAAAACAAATGTAAAGGGAAAGTAGTTATAATCACTTACTAACCAACACAATTATGTATTACACAGACGTTGAGTATTGTACACAGTTTGTTAAACGATGTTCTACAATACCAGAACGTCCTGACTGAAACGAAACCTTCGCATCTAGCGAACAACCAACAGTCACAACGCTAGCAGAGGAACATATCTGACAGGACCGACTTCGGGCACTCAATTAACCATCATGAGAATCTGTAGGACCTTCCGCAGTAATCCGATGGCCAGCGTGAACACCGTGCATGTCTCGACAAGCGAAGGAGAGATGATTCAGAACACTAGAGAAAGTTGTATCAGACTCTGATGTGCCACACACATTATACTTTCCTTTACGAGAGGTTTTCAGTTATACACTACAAACTATCAAATTATCATGTTTTAAATACTGTATATATATATATATATATATATATATGTACTTACTTTGAATACGTATAATTTATATTTATATATTAGCAGAACCGTAGTACATACGAAACAACAACCATTTAAACCAGTAGTCGCGCAAGAGAGAAGCAACACTGCTACGTGCTAAGACAAACAGATAAAAATATATATAAGTAAATAGTTATTCTCATTTGCCGGCAAATGCATATGTGTGTGAGCATCATCTCGACCTTGGATGACATCACTTGACCTTGACTTTGACCACCATCTCAAACAAATCTATAGCTTAAAACAAAAAAAAAATACTTATAATTTTGTAGTCAATTTTTAAAAATAGCAGAAAAAATCGTAAGACCTTTGCGGCTTCAACGATGACAAATTGATTCGTCATCGTCGAAGCTGAAGACGAGAGCATGCTCCCGTTTTCAGCTGCGAAGGTCTTGCGATTTTTTCTGTAATTTTTTAAAATTTACTACACAATTACAAGTATTTTTTTTTTTTTTTTAACTATAGATTTGTTTGAGATGGTGGTCAAAGGTCAAGGTCATGTGATGTCATACAAGGTCAGGCCAAGGTCGTTTAACATCATTCAATGTCATGGTCATGGCTGCATGTCAATATGGTTTATACTGTTGCAAGTGAGTCAAATAGGTTTTCTCCAAGAGATTCAATGATAATTTGAGACTTGATATTATACAAAAACTAATAATTCTCTTTCAGACTTAGACTAAGTCTGTTTTTTCTCACTAGTGATGGTGGTGAACTTAATATTAGTGTGGGTTAAGATAAATGAATAACACAGAAATAATTTATATAGGTTTACCTTTATTTATAGACTTATCATAATAAGTTTATATATCATTATTTGATACATGCTCAACATATTCTTCATTGAAACAAGGAATTGAATTCTTCACAAAATAAGCAGTCATACTTCCCATCACTCTTTGCAGAAGGTTCACGATAGACGTCTGCATGTATGTTCTTCCATGATGAGTGGGTTGTTAGATACCTCTGGGCCAGGGTACTAGGTACGAATCTGCGTTTCTTCTGTCCCAACTTCAAGTAGCTCTTATCTTAAGCAACATGTTAACACTTTTGCTTTATAGATGCAGGCACTTCATCAGTAGAATATGCATATTTTGCATCATCATCAGCAGACTTAGAGGTCACACTTGCGTTCTCGATGTTCTGGATAGTTGTAACAACTTCGTTTTTCACCTTACATGCTAGCAAGGCATGTTTGTTGTTCATATCTTCGGACGATCTGTATGGCTTTCACTTTTGATAGTAAATGTCTGCAATATTCATATTTCCCGCTTCACCTAATCTTTTGGAACATGATGCAGACCATGTTGATTTAAAAACTGCGTGAATTTCTGCAGTTGTAGTAATTTATACCATTATTCTGCCGGTCGAAGACGATGCTTTGTTGTTGTAATTCTCTTTGTAGCTGGTAGTGGGATATCAGTATGTGTCTATTTGATAAGTGGATAGTACCGACTTGTTCTCAGCTCTAGATGATTTACTGAAGCCAGGGTCCAACTCGAACCCTTGGTGACCATTTCTTCTTCCTCTTGACATCTTGAGTATACTAACAGCAACAGCGCTTACTATTTCAGATGAATGAGACACACCTACAGCCGAGGTCTTGAAGGCTCTGGTATAATATTCACCATTGTGGGGCTCTGGTTTTGTATAGCTACAGTCCAACCATATATTATATTTGACTGCACCATGTATTTATACCTCGTCAATAAGTTGGTTTATTATATTAGGTCTCATACTTGACAGAAAAAAGCAAACATCTGGCGATGCAGTTGTCATATTTGGTGCAACATAATCTTTTAGAAGTCTCCTGAATGCATATTACTTCAGGAAAAAGCCATTAACATTAGACTTTGGCTCGCAGAACACTAACTTAGGATGTGCTGTACAATCAGATGATGTAGCAGGCGTAATATTCAATATGTTATTAGCCCAAGCTTGTAAGCAATGCAATCAATTTTGCGACTTACTAAGTTTTAAATGTCTATTTAAATCGTCAACACGTGCATACGTTCTTCGACACTTATCACATTGATATATCATAGGAATGGGGCTATTCACACAACTACTTTTTTCATTTCTCCTTGCATCGCATGCATATGTAAACGTCTTGTCCCAAAAGTTGCATAGATGTCTTGGCGGGAGCAAAGAACTGCTCTCATAATTTGTAGATGATCCCTCACATTTATTTGATAATCTTCGCCGATATTGCTTGGCAGACAGTGCAGGGAGACGCTTGCATGTTGCAAGATGTCTTTTCAAGGTGCTGCAACGTCCAAACTGTGATTTACACTGTTCGCATATGAACATAGTACGCTCTGGATTCTGATGACAACCAGCTTCATGCTGTCTGCAGTTGGTTATATTAGAAAAGGTCTTCTTACAGTAGCAGCACAAATAACTTTCCTGAATATTTTCCATTGTTGAATAAGAGCACACTATCCACAGCCGATGTTCACTCTTCGAGGTCTGAATAGCAACTGGGCTGTCCGGCCTATTCCAACCTGTTTTAAACCCTTAGATTGCATAGTCTACCTAATACATAGGTTTCAATATAATTGTCATATTCATCACAACATAATCTTTTAGAATCACCCTGAATGCAGATCACTTCAGGTAAACACAATAACATTAGACTTTGACTTTGTGTGTTGGTGATGATGTGTCATGTTTAATATTCAACATACTATTAGTGCCAGTTTGAGAACAATTTTTGAGACTTACAATGTTTCAAATTACTTTTTAAATCGTCAGCATTTGCTCCTCGCACAAGTACTTTTTTCATGTCTCCGTGCATTATATGCATATGTAAACGTCTTGTCACAATAGGTGGAGGGATGTCTTGGCAGGAGCAAAGAACTGCTCTCAAGATCTGTAGATGAACCCTTATAAATATCTGGTAAAATCAGCAGATATCGCTTGATGGGTAGTGCAGGAAGGCCCTTACACGTTGCAAGATGTCTTTTCAAGCTGCTATAACGACCAAACTGAGATTTACACTTTTCACATGTGATTTACACTTTTCACATGTGAACATAATACGCTTTGGATTCTGATGACAACCAGCTTCATGCTGTCTGCAGTTGTTTATGTTAGAAAAGGTCTTCTTGCAGTAGCTGCACAAATAACTTTCCCAAATATTTTCCATTGTCGAAGAAGAAGTATACGTTATCCACAGTCGATGTTCACTCTTCGAGGTCTGAATAGCAACTGAGTCGGCCAGTCTATACTGGCAGTTCTAGGTGAAAGGATGTGAGAAGGAATATGAGAAAACCGAGGTGGCATTGCAGAGCATGAGACATGTCTCCGTCAGATCGCCAGGTGAAATGATGTCAGAAGGAATATGAGAAAACCGAGGTGGAACGGTAGAGTATGAGAAACGTCCCAGTCAGGATGCCAGGTGAAAGGATGTCGGAAGGATCTGTGTCACCGACACATATATTTCCTGTTGAGCACACGGCGACGTCCGGGACGCGTTCCGCTGCTAGTGTTGTACACTGAATGCAATGGTTTCATTTCAGTCTGTTTGTAAGGAAGCAGTTTGCTATTCTGTTGTACTGTGCAGGACGGTCTGGTATTGTATAGCATCATTTAACACAGTGTGGTCCAACCCGCGGGCCGCATGCGGCCCACTTATTCATTTTTGTTGGCCCTTGCCCTTCTTACTGGATAAAATATTTTAATTTAACATTTGGAAAAAAATTGCTTACCCTTCTTACTGCTTTAAGTTTTTAAGTAATACTACTTTAGGTTTTTTTAAAGTTTACGGTAGCAGCACCTTACAATCTTCATTTCCCCTATAACAGTCTTCAGTTCCCAAAAAGTCAGCCAGCAATCAGAATTGTTTTTTCACGAATACGTCCGGCGCGAGAAGCGGTCCCGCCTCCAGGCGACAGGTGGTCGTCAGTGATTGACTGCCAATAGGTTCGCGATCGTTCATGTGCTGTGGAGGATTTTCTGGAAGGTTTTGGTTTCCCTATAAACTGGAGTGCAGGGCAGTTTGAAGTGGTGGTTTTTGACGAGAGAGGTTGTTCGAGAGATATAGTACGACGAGAGATTGTTGTCGTCGTCATTGCAAGAGCGGTACCTAAAATGGCGCAACTTAAGAAATGGCGTGTTGAAGATGAGAAGCGACTATTTCAGTCTAAGTGGCAGGAAAGTTACTTTGTGGTTGAACATAATGGAAAACCACAGTGTGTTATCTGTTCTCAAGTCTTAGGTGTTTCGAAGGAGTATAACATGAGTAGACACTATACCCGCTTGCATAAATCAAAATACGATCAATACCAGGGAAGTACCAGAAGTTGTGTGTTTAATGATTTGAAGCTGAAACTAACTAGATAAAAGAATATATTTCAGCAACCATCAAAAACTACTGGTATAAAGGCATCTTATGAGGTATCTTTAGAGCTAGCTAAAAGTAAAAAGTCTTTTAGGGATGGTGAGCTCATTAAGAGATGTGCTGTAAAAATGGCATCTTTATTTGGAGATAACAAGATGGCTAAAATTTTTGAAACAGTTTCCTTGTCTCATCAGACAGTAAGTAGAAGAATTAATGATATGGGTGGTGAAGTTTCAGGTTCTCTCAAGGACATTTTGGAAAAATATGAATTTTACTCTCTAGCTCTAGATGAGAGCACAGATATAGCTCACATCAGCCAGCTCCTTATCTTTGTCAGAACAATAAACGAAGAATTTGAAATTCATGAAGAACTTTTGGAATTGAAATCATTAGAAACCAGCAAAAAAGGTATTGACATATTCAACGCACTGGATGATGTCGTTTCTAAATATGAAGGTTTTGTGAAGTGCTCTGGCATTGCAACAGATGGAGCTAAAGCAATGGTTGGTCACAAAACTGGGTTAGTAGGACTGTGTAAAGAAAAAGGCATGAATTGTTTGTTTTTCCACTGCATTATCCACCAGGAAGCTCTGTGTGGAAAAATTATAAAACTCAGTGAGACAATGAAAACTGTTGTAAATACTGTAAATTTAATAAGGGGAGGCAATAAAGCCCATAGATACAGAGTATTTATTGAATTCGTGGACAATTTGGAAGCTGAGTATGGTGACATTTCATTGTACTGTGAAGTGCGCTGCTAAGTGCTGGAACATGCCTGCAACAGTTTTTTGGGTTGAGGAATGAAATTCTTGCTTTTCTCAGAAACGAAAACATTGGGCATGAGTATCAAGAAAAACTGGAAGAAATCCAGTTTTCAAATAATTTTACTTTTCTGACAGATTTAACATCCCATCTAAATGCTTTAAACCTGAAACTACAAGGCAGAAAACAAAATATCTCCCAGCTTTATGGACATATTGATGGCTTCCGCAAAAAACTTGATGTAATGCCAATTGCACTGAAGGTTAATAATACGGCACACTTCCCATCTTGTCAGCAGTTGAAAGAAGAAAAAAGTGACACAAATTTTAGTATGTTTCATGAAATAATAATAGATATCAAGAAAGAGTTCCAGGACAGATTCCAGGATTTTGACTCCCTAAAACCAAAACTTGCACTATTCAACAACCCCATGGATATTGAAGTGAGTGAGGTGACCTGCGACCTTCAAATGGAAATTTATGATCTTCAGGCAGACCCATTCTACCAGACAAAAAAGTGTTATGTCCCTGAAAATTTCTGGAAACTGATTTCTAAAGAACGTTTTCCATCACCCTGATTTCTCGACTGTAAAATGAAGTGGTATATTAAACTTCTTTTAATATAAATTTTAATAAAGTTTTTGAATAAAATATGTCATTCATTTTCTTTCTGGAATGTCTCTGGCCCTCACATTCCTATCCTAAAGTTAGATTGGCCCTCGGGTAACTAAAGGTTGGACCACACTGATTTAACACATAGCTACAGTCCTGGCGCTTATGTAATATATATATATATAATTACGATGGTTGTCAACTGTTTACAACTATTTTTTCCCTTATGTCTGTTTGCTTCAATGCGTAGTAGTGTTGACCTCATCATACCTGTGCTTCTCAGCTTCGTGAAAGTTTTTTAAAAAAAATTTTTCCCGACTAACGCGAGGTATAGTACACAATGCTCGTGCAATATACAAAGGTTGTTAAAAGGTTATAACTATTTACATTAATAATTTTTATATCTGTTTGCATCAGCATGCTACCTTGAAAACATCCTAGGCATGTGAGACAGCTAAGAATCTCTTCTCCTGTTGCAGATATACAGGTAGGTGTTTGTAGACTGATTTTATTTCATGTTTTACACATGTGAGAAGGAATTCTTTAGGCATGTATGGTAGCTTGATATCTGAGTGATGCGAGTGATTTAATCTTTCTATTTGTTGTAATATCTAATAAAATTATCTAACCATTATAACAATTTTCTATCATTTACACAATGTCCCAAACTACACAGGGGAAATTTCTTTGCCTATTATAATGTACAGTACNTTTTGTTTTAAGCTATAGATTTGTTTGAGATGGTGGTCAAAGTCAAGGTCAAGTGATGTCATCCAAGGTCGAGATGATGCTCACACGCATATGCATTTGCCGGCAAATGAGAATAACTATTTACTTATATATATTTTTATCTGTTTGTCTTAGCACGTAGCAGTGTTGCTTCTCTCTTGCGCGACTAATGGTATAAATGGTTGTTGTTTCGTATGTACTACGGTTCTGCTAATATATAAATATAAATTATACGTGTTAGAATAATAGAAGTAAAGCAGACGACACTTCGTTTAACACTGATGTAGTTTAATGGACAACCAACAGACAAGTAACCGACATCGCTCCGTGGTCTCGAGTCCGCCACGGAGTAGTGACGCAATGCAGTGTTGCCAAATGAAATGTACAATAAAATAACACGCCTCCTTACATTTATATGGCAACACCAAAACACACAAAAACAAAACAACTTCACTATGCTATACCTTAACTTATAACTTAACACTTACTATACCTTATTTTATTCTTTTACATTTAACATTTCTCTGAATTTAATGAATTTTACATTTCCTAATGCTTTTGTACATATATCTGCAATATTATCTTCTGAATCTATCTTTACAACTTTAATATTTCCTTGCTTGACACTCTCATGTATAAAATGATAATGAACCTCAATATGTTTAGAATTCTTTGTAAAGTTTCCATATTTGGAAATGGCTATTGCCCCTGAGTTATCCTCGTATATCCTAACTGGTTTACAAATTTTGGTGAAAACATCATTTGTTAAACAAATAAGAAAATTTATTTCTGTTACAGCTTCTGATAAGGCAATGTACTCTGCAAATGTAGAAGACTTTGTTACACAGTTCTGTTTCTTTGATTTCCAACCAATAACATTTCCAAACAACCTAATTATAAATCCTGAGGTAGACTTCCTGTCTATAATGTCTCCTGCCCAGTCAGCGTCCACAAAACAATCCAAAATATCAGCATTATCATTCTTATAATATTTTAATTTAAGATCTCTTGTCAAGTACAAATACTTTAGAACTCGCAGAGCATATTTAAAATGTGTCTCATCATAACAATTTTGGAACCTGCTTAAATAATTTACACAAAAAGATATATCTGGTCTGGTACCAGAGCTTATATACAAAAGAGCACCTATTAAATTTCTATACTTTATATCCTCATTTTTATCAGCTTGTGCCAGTTTTAAATTGACTTCCATAGGGGTCTTATACAATTTTGCATTTTCAACATTATAACGTTTAGCTAAAGATTCAATATAAGATTTCTGACTCAAAGTCAAGATATTATCTTGATCATAACAATATTTAATATCGATACCAATATAGTTTTTTACTTTACCTTTGTCTTTCATTTTAAACTTGTCAGATAATTTACTTTTTATGTCAACAATAGCTTGTTCAGTTTTACAGCAAATTAACAAATCATCAACAAACAGTAGAATGTAAACAGTTAAGTCATTCTCTTCTTTAACATACAAACAATAGTCATATTTACTTCTGCGAAAACCAAGAGTTATCAAGAAATCATTGAAACATTCATACCATGCTCGGGGACTTTCTTTTAAGCCGTATAATGCTTTATTTAATTTATAAACTCTGTTAGTACCATCTTCATAACCAACTGGCTGCTTTACATAAACTTCAGATACAACTTTACCATTCAAAAAGGCTGTCTCTACATCCATTTGATGAATAACTAAAGAATATTGACAACAATAAGACAATAACAGTTTAAGAGTCGGCATTTTAGCTACAGGAGAATAAGTATCATCAATACACTCAGTTTGTTGGAAGCCTCTCACCACTAGCCTGGCTTTATACTCCCTTTCACTCTTCTTTTTGTATATCCACTTCACATCAATTACCTTCTTGTCCTTAGGAGGTTTGCTTACTAGTGTCCATGTATTATTTTTCACAAGACTGTCCATCTCACAATTCATTGCTTCTTTCCATTTCATTGACTCTTCACATGTAATCGCCTCCTGAAAATTTTCCGGAACCAAAGCATCACAAAAATTGACATTAATGCAGTAATAACCAAATTCCTCATCAAAACGAAGTGGAGGTTTAACTTGTCTTGTTGAGTCCTTTTTTGTTATCCTATCTTCATCTTCTTTTATCTCATCATTATTTATTTCTTGTGTATTATCCTTTTCCAACTGTTTTGCCATATCCATCTTCTCTTGATTTGTATTAGGTGAATCTTCAATCTTATCCTGTTTCTCATCTTCAAATCCACACAAAGTTTCATCTTCTTCTATGACATCACAATGTCTAGCAATAATCACTCTGTTGTTAACCAACACTCTGTATCCAGTGTCAGTATATCCAAGTAAAATTCCAGCTTCTGCTTTCTTGTCCCATTTTGATCTTCGCCTTTCTTCTGGAATTCTCATAAACACTTTACTTCCATACATTTTCAAATTTTTAACTGATGGCTTTCTTTTAAAAAATATTTCATATGGCGTTTTCCTTTCAATAGTATTAGTCAATGTCCTGTTTTTAAGATATGCAGCTGCTTTAATTACTTCAGGCCAAAATTTTCTTTCTACTTTTGCTTCTGATAAAAGACATCTGCCCATATCCATTAATGTTCTATTGTATCTCTCTGCTGTTCCATTTAGTTCATGAACATATGCTGGACAAGGTTTTATTACTATTCCCTTTTCTTTTGCAAACTGAAAAACTCTTGCATTCATATATTCCTTGCCATTGTCACATCGCAGTTCCTTTATCATCTTTCCTGTCAAGTTTTGTACCTCATTTACATATTGCACTAAATAATCATATACCTCATCTTTTGTCCTGATACAATAAACTTTAACTAATTTGCTGTAATCATCTATGAAACTCAAAAAATATTTTTCTCCCTGATTTCCTGAAGTCTGATGTGGTCCATTTAAATCTGTGTGTACAATCTCTAATAGCTCCTCTGCTCTTCTTCGATTATGGTGAAATGGTAGGTTATGCATTTTGTTTTCAATACATGTTGCACACCTTAGGTATTCAGATTCAATCTCTTTAGGTAATCCATCCAATGACTCAATTTTGCACATTACTTCCAAATTTCTAAAATTTATATGTCCCAATGTACGGTGTAGTTTTTCTTTTATAGTCATATGTCTTTTACCCACATTCGCTTGCATTCTTTCTTCAATCATGTAGCTTTTCATCTTATACAGTCTCTCATTTTTAATTGCCACTGCTAGAACCTTTCCATTTGTGTTATAAATTTTTGACAATCTCCTTCTTGAAACAATTGAATGTTTGTCTGTAATTCTTGAATAACTTAACAGGTTTGCCTTCATTTCTTTTACATAAAAAACATTTGTCAACATCACTTCCGATTTTTGTCCATACACCAGGAAACAAGTATTAATATTACCAACTTTTGTAGCTTCTAATATTGTTCCATCACCAATTTTTACTTGGACAGGTTTCTTCAATGTCTCGCAAGTATCAAAGTACTCATCAGTGTTTATAATATGGTCTGTACAACCACTATCGAGTATCCATTCTATTTGCCCTTTCTTTGGCTTATCATTTTCACTTGTTGTGTACGTATTGTTTGCAATGGTAGTGTGAAAACTATTACCTTGATTCTCATGACTACTTTGATGATAATTTCCTCGTCCTCTATGCAAATTTCTATTATTCTTTGATCCACGTCCTTGGTAACTGGATGATCCACGTCCTTGGTAACTGGATAATCCATGTCCATGGTAACTAGAAAAACCACGTCCACGGTTTACATTTCTGGAACGACAATCTCTTCTAAAGTGTCCTGGCTTTCCACAGCCAAAACAATTTAAATTAATCTGATTTGATGACCTGGCTTCCGCTCGAAAAACATTTGATGTATCATTTGATGTATCACTCGCATTCTCTGCCGTTTTTAACTTTATTTTACTTTTTAAATAGTCCACAGTTCTCTCACCCTCCGGTAGAACATCTATTAAATCACCAATATGGCTGTAATTAACTGGTAGCGCCTTCAACATATAATTTAGCTTTTCCTGCTCCGATACTATTGCTCCTGCTTGTTTTAGTTCGTTTGTAGCTTTCTCAAAGTCGTCAAAGAATAAACTAACCTCCGAGTAATTTTTTAATTTGATAGTTTCCAGGTTATGTCGGCACACTATCTGCAACGCCGTTGATTTTTTCAGATACATCTCGTCAAATTTTTTGAAAATATCATAAGCTGTATCGAGGTCTCCTATGTATTCCAGCTGTTTATTCGATATGGCACTATAAATGTAATTCGTTGCCTGGACATCCCTGTCGTCCCACTTGTCATCATCAGTCTGCATTTTCGGACGTACTGCCACATCCTTACACTTCTTAAACTGTAAAAACTTTAGGATGCGTAATTTCCAATTACAATAGTCCGCGCCATCGAAAATTGGAATGTTTATGTCGCTATTTCTAGCCGCCATCTTGGTTAACAAAACTGTTCTTTCTTCGGAATATTCACTAAACTATTTCACTCGTTCACTTCCGAACCACATTTCCAAACCACACTCTGCTACCATGTTAGAATAATAGAAGTAAAGCAGACGACACTTCGTTTAACACTGATGTAGTTTAATGGACAACCAACAGACAAGTAACCGACATCGCTCCGTGGTCTCGAGTCCGCCACGGAGTAGTGACGCAATGCAGTGTTGCCAAATGAAATGTACAATAAAATAACAATACGTATTCAAAGTAAGTACATATATGTATATATATATATGCATATATATACAGTATTTAAAACATGATAATTTGATAGTTTGTAGTGTATAACTGAAAACCTCTCGTAAAGGAAAGTATAATGTGTGTGGCACATCAGAGTCTGATACAACTTTCTCTAGTGTTCTGAATCATCTCTCCTTCGCTTGTCGAGACATGCACGGTGTTCACGCTGGCCATCGGATTACTGCGGAAGGTCCTACAGATTCTCATGATGGTTAATTGAGTGCCCGAAGTCGGTCCTGTCAGATATGTTCCTCTGCTAGCGTTGTGACTGTTGGTTGTTCGCTAGATGCGAAGGTTTCGTTTCAGTCAGGACGTTCTGGTATTGTAGAACATCGTTTAACAAACTGTGTACAATACTCAACGTCTGTGTAATACATAATTGTGTTGGTTAGTAAGTGATTATAACTACTTTCCCTTTACATTTGTTTTTTTTTTATATCTATTTGCATCATCGTGTAGCAGTGATGTCTCTCTTGCGCGACTAATGGTTTAAATGTATGTNTTTTTTTTTTATATCTATTTGCATCATCGTGTAGCAGTGATGTCTCTCTTGCGCGACTAATGGTTTAAATGTATGTTGTTTGGTGACAAGCAAAGGAAAGCTGCCTTTACAAGTTGTATAATGCATATCGTTAGTGTATTATATTCATTTTTTGTGGGATGTACTTGTGATCATTCGTTCTTTCTGATATTGACGTGCATTCTAGCTTTTTACTAAACTTCTTGGTATGATATCAACATTGATATAACTATAATTGACTATAGCTCCATCAGAGTTTTTTATAAGTATGCTTAGGACATACTTGACACTTGTGACCTTTTTCTTTGAGGGGGGTGATGTCTATGTTTTAAATGTGTTGTCTGTATCTTAAATAGTTAGAAAAATTACAGCCAACTATGTATATAAGTATGCTTAGGGAAGGGCACATTTCACCCTGCGGTCATTTTCGTTGTAGGTGATGTCTAGTTTACGAATTTGGTANAGTATGCTTAGGGAAGGGCACATTTCACCCTGCGGTCATTTTCGTTGTAGGTGATGTCTAGTTTACGAATTTGGTAGCTGTATCTTAAATGGCTTGGAAATTACGTTCAACTATGCTTCGGATATATTTAACACTGCAATCATTTTTGTTGTTGGAGGTGATGTCTGATCTCTATGTTACGAAATTGGCGACACGCTCATAAATGGTTCGGAAATTACGACTAACTGTGCTTATGCGTATGCTAAGGGTATTTTTGACCCTGTGGTCATTTTCCTTGTCGTAGGTGATGTCTATGTTGACGCTTCCCGCGTCCCTATATTTTTGCCGTCAGAACACACGCTCGGGGAAGCGCGCAGGCGAAGCCCGCAATAAGGATTTAGGGTCTGGCGGACGTGCCAAAAGGATACCAACAGGAATTACGCAGCCGCGCCTCACAGCTGCAAAGGCGGGCCACCAAAGGTTTCTGCACATGCCACTGTTCCTGCACGTGCAGACGGCATCCGGAGACAACGGAAAGCACCAGGACCAGCCGCATTTTGCAGCTGCCCAAGGGACACCAAGATCCCACCACCAGCTGCGCCTGCCCCGGGCTTCGCCGCAATAAAAGCTTTTAGCGGGCGTACGGGAAGAATAGCGGCTATATCCGGGGACAAGGGAAGGACCACGTGCGCGCGCTGAACCAAAGGCCACCCGCCAAGTAGCACGTGCAGAACGAGACAATGAAGCGCCCATACCAGAATCGATAGGGACAACGCCGGACCATGTGCGCCAGAAGGCCGGACGCACGTGTTTTATTACTCAGGGAGACACAACAAACTCCCCGGACCACGTGCAGAGACGAGGCAGTTTGAATATAGCGATGGCGGGCTACAAAACGAGGAGAGAAAGGAAGGAACGAGTCAGTCAGTCGGGAGCAGTCAGACGCGGCAGTCAGCCGACGGGATCGAGGAGCGGGTCCGAGACGGGACGCCAACGGGAGTCGGCCGACGAGACTCCGAGGCAGCGGAGTGATTCCGGGAGAAAACGACCGCGGCAGCCGGCCGCCATCAGACGCAGAGTCCTGCCAGTTCCAGCTCACCAGACCTCAACTCCAGACCAACTAAGCCAGATAAGTACAGTCATCCCGCGAGTGTGAAGGACCCTGAGTAGTTATCTCGCGAGTGCAACGGATATTTGGAATCACCCAGCAAGTGCGAAGAGTATTACCCCCCTCCTCGACACGAACAATACGGAGCATACGTATAAAAGGGAGGGAGTTGTCTCGAGAGCTCGTGTGTCAATTATAACTTGTTCCAGCAATAATAAAACTAGAGATTTTTCTTGAACTCTTAATCGCCATGTGTTGATTCATTAGTAAATTGGACCTTTAGACAACAGTGTCAACACCTTCATCCAAACCACAGCTTTGGTAGTTGTCAATTTTGGCGCCCAATGTGTAGGCGAGCTGAAATCTGTAAGATGGAAGCAAGAACAAAATAAAGGACCGTGCCCCGACCGAGCTAGCTAACACATTTACGACTTCGGGGGAGTCATAAACCAACCCTCGCAACTTCGAGTTAGTCGTAAAATTTAAAACACGTGGCGTCCAACTTACCGACAGTATAACCGAGGAAGGAGAGGCAATAAAAACCCAGCCGAACATGACAGGCTGCAGACGAGCGCGTAGTTTAGAAGAAAGGGGGAGGGCGCAGGCCCAGGAAGGAGGAGACGAGATATGGACCAGGGCATCCCCGAGTAACATACTACCACACAGCGAAAGCGGGGGAAAACGAGGTAACAGTGCAGAACCCCGCGATGCCAAGGCACGAGCCAATATATAGTACAGTGCCGCAATTGCCCGCGGCGGCAATGAAATTAATGCATCGGCTGGCCCGATGTTTTCCGGCCGACACAAGGAACAGAGTACCAGTGTCTTGATTGTCAGGAGCCGCAGACACAGTGCGACCTCCCGAACTGCCCAGGACACAATACGCGCCTGACTCGGTGCACCACCTGTAACCAGGCATTCCACAACCGATGTATAGGGTGGCCTGAAAGAGCCGAGGGCACAAGAGGCTGGGTATACCAGTGCGGAATGTGCCAGAAACGGACAAACGGGGAGCTCCCGTCAAACACAGACCAAACCCGGGACACCCGGGCAGAGGGAAGACAGGGAATAGTAGAGGAAATGGTCCTGC
>NQII01002632.1:41909-152502 GCA_002778355.1 Clitarchus hookeri | reverse complement strand
ATTTCTAAGTGACAAACGTAAACTAAAAATAGAAATTATGGGTATTTTTAATAAATTAAGTAAAAGAAAACTAACTAGATTTGATGATTCACCTTTAATATTTAAATTATTACAAACAGAATTAAGAATTACATCTAAGCTAGGGGATTTGTATCTTGCTATAACAATGCAATTCCACACACGTAATTACCGCAGTAACGGGTAACCAAAGAGAGACAAAAACTTTTAACTAATTTGTTCAATGTGGAACTTTTCTGGTCACTGTTAAGGTCAAAGTTCTAAGAATATTTTTATTTTGTTCCATGCCACATGTATTTTGCAGCTACAGTATCAGTGTGTCCGCTATAGTAGAACCCTTATTTTACACTTTTCTAGGGACAAACCTAAAATGGGGAGAAAGTGTAAATGATGGAAACAATCAAACTTGAAGACTAGCCTGAGCAGTTAATGTTACTCTACATTACTGGCTTGTACAAATACTAGTTTATTACGTTAAGCTGCATATATATAAAATTAATTGTAAGCACTGTTTACTATTTACGTTAGTTTCAGTTTTTGCAGAAATGTAAAGATATTTCATAAACATTTAAGCATTTGTTTCAAATTACTGTATTTTGAACAGTAACTGGTCGTCTTTATTTACTTTGATTTACTATGCACAGGAATTTTATGGTTTATTCGCAGTTATATCACATAATAATATAGTTACTATATCCCCATTTACACTATCCTTTGGTCTATAATTCTGCTGCAGATCTGATACATATTTTTCTAGTATAAACATTTTCAGAAGTGACACATTTACTTTCCAATGAAATTGTTTTGTTCACATACTAGTGCACTCGCATTATCTGCATGAACATGTTTTCTAAACCAAACTGCATTGTATAAATTCCCAAATTTTGTTGACTACGTACATGGATTGAAAAATATAAGGTAACTGTATCAAATTGGAGTGTAAATGGCAGGAATTTAATACACTGAAAACATTGGGAAAATTGTGGCACCTGCATAAATTGGTATATTTATAGGGAAAATGCAATTGAAAATTGTAAATGTAATTTTATTTCATTGTTGCCCGTCCTTATTCACACCAATGTAGCCATTGGTAATGTAGCACCCAGGTATGATATGTTGAGAAATAACTGTGTTAATGTTGACATTCAGAAAACAATGTAAAAATTGAAAAGTTATGCTCTCAGTTTAGTCATGTGTAATTTATTCATGCAAAAACAGAGACTGCTTTACAAGACGTGACCCACACACACAAATGGCAGAGGTGAAGACAATATAGCAAATCATATTATTAAGTAACTAAGTCTTTGTAAGCTGGTAAAGCCAAATGAAGCAATTATTTTGTGCTAGGAAAATATTTCAAATAACTAAACTCTGACCCACTGTCTAGCACCATTTGTCCAACAAAATATAAGTCCTACTAAAACTTATCATGACAAAACAAAAGCTTGCAGTTTAAAAAAACTTAAAATACCTTATCTCCATGCCAATGTTTTAGTAATAACGGCAGTGGCTTACGTATTTTTTTATGTCTTATTTTACTAAAAGATTTGTTGAGTAAAACATGATTTAAAAAGAACGATGACTCATCAATAGCTTATAAACAAGTATGAACTATTCTGTTGAGCGTCTTTCTTACTTCATATGTAACACAATCAATTCTGTTACCAGCAGTACATTCTTCGTAGTAATACTCAGTAGATAAGAACATCATATTAAAACTCAAGCATGTATATGTCTACACAAGCAAAAAATGAATAACTGAGAGAGAAAAAAAATATTTCATGCATCTTTATAACTACTGAATTTTAAACGTGTACATTCATAAAATATTTAATGAAATNGAGAAAAAAAATATTTCATGCATCTTTATAACTACTGAATTTTAAACGTGTACATTCATAAAATATTTAATGAAATTAAAATCATTTGAAGACAGAATTTGATTAAAGGAAAATTATGCTGAATATGAAATATTTCTAAAACTAGTGTGCTACAAAATATATTTTTTCATGGGGGAAAATAAAAAAAACTATATTTTATGTTGGAAAACATTGATTTGTCTTGAAATAAAACTGNGAGAAAAAAAATATTTCATGCATCTTTATAACTACTGAATTTTAAACGTGTACATTCATAAAATATTTAATGAAATGAAAATCATTTGAAGACAGAATTTGATTAAAGGAAAATTATGCTGAATATGAAATATTTCTAAAACTAGTGTGCTACAAAATCNTGAATATGAAATATTTCTAAAACTAGTGTGCTACAAAATCTATTTTTTCATGGGGGAAAATAAAAAAAACTATATTTTATGTTGGAAAACATTGATTTGTCTTGAAATAAAACTGGAGGTCCATCGGAACTGTCAAAATATTTTAAGAACTCTGGGTTTCTTTGGCTACCGGCCAGCAGAGTATTATTATTTATTTTCCTACATCTCTGTACTTTTGAGTTGAACCTGGATTAAACTGGGAAAAAAAAATTGTGATTCCAGAAGAATATCATGGAAAGCAAAATAAAGCAAACACCAAAAATTATGATAGTTCTTACAACATTCACATCAAAGGATAGGAGTCGTCAGCAGTGTCAAATGGCCCCATCCTTCAGAGGATGAGGAGGTCATGGGACAGCAGCAATATAGAGAAATCACTCGTCATGCGTTAGCTCTCCATGATAGCAAAAACCAGGAGACAAATCTTTCCATCCAAATGTACCCTGGAATATTCCTTCCTGGAAAAGATACTTATTACAAAATTTTAAGCAGCAAAGAGAAACAAAACTATGACATGCTAAAATGTAACACTTATCAAGTCACTTAAAATTTCTGTAACCAAAGCAAAATAAAATATATGAAATTACTTCACAAAAATTGAATAACCACAAACATTTTTCAATGCTGTCCAACATTAATATTAGAATAATTATCATTAAATTATAACTAACTAGGCTATCTGGAGCTTCAAAATAAAATTATGTAAAATATTAATGCATTAAACTTAAAAAGATAAACGTTAAGATAAGAAAGTTATTAAAAATAATATGTTTACAATGTATTCAAATGTAATTCAAGTGGATGTAGGAAATCAGGCTTACACTGTAATAGGTTAACTGTGTTCTATTAGATCATTTATAGTTTACGATTAAATTAATTTATATTAGCAATACAAACCTCTAAGCATGATCTTGGAATCAACATACATGTAATATGTCTCACTGAACATAATTTGAACCATGAGGAGATATCTATCATTTGTATTCCTAGCTACATATTAACATCTAAAATCTGTACTTAGCAGGAGGTGTGTGCAACTAAATCAAAAGTAATGTGGAATTTGAAGAACTAGATATGTCACATTTGTGCGTGGAGAAGGATTTTGAGTGTGCAGCAGGATCTATCATAGTGTGAGGAAAGAAAATTGTACTTCTGGCTGTTTAAGGTCACCTTTTAGAGGTTAAAATTTAAAAAAAAAAAATTCTAATTGTGCTTACCAAGAGTTTTAAAAAATGCCATTAAAAAAATCACTTCTAATGATTTAACTATAAAAAATTTTATCACTGAGTCTTACAGCTTCATCAGTTGTACTTGCTCAACACATTAAATTTAGTGTAAACTGTAGATTTTCCTACTAGAACTGCTAAAAATTATTCTACAACTCTAGATTAAGTAATTATAAACAAACTAACCACACATGCTTATGAAGTCACGTCCCTTTACAATACTCTTTCTGATTTTGATGCACAACTTTTATACAACTATGATTCAGTAAGTTATACCAGTGTTTAAACTACAAGATAAACATTAATAATCAATCAGCAAATTTATTTTAAGTCATTATGTAAAACATTGTGGCTAGAAGTGTATAACTGTAAGTACTGATACTAACTAAATTTACAAATTTTACTATTTTCACAGTACTGTCAGCAAAATTTTTGAATCCTGCTTCCCAAAAATGTTTGTAAATAAATCCCAGATAACAGATAAACGTTGGATAACCAATGGCAAATAAAGTTTCTGCTTTACAAAGAATGTGGAATAACAATGACACTAAATTAATAAATTACCCTAAAAACCATTTTTAAAAAATTGTATAAAAAGTAATTATTATGGTAAAGCAAAATACATCATGACAAGACTTATTAAATCTTCAAATAACAAAATGAGGACTTCCTGGAATATTATTAAACATCATTCTGGCAAAATAAGCAAACCTGACTCCAGAACCAAAATCAACGAAAATGGCAAAGAGACAGATGACCTAACACTTTCTTTCAGTGGCAGATTCTTTGTTAACTAAAATCTCATCCTCAAAAAATCCCTTAACATTTTAAACTTAAACTCATCCTCACCCCTATCCCATTATAACAGTAACTGAAATTACACCTACAGAAATATGTAAATAACGGACTCCCTGCTCATAAAATCTTCACATGGCTTTAGCAAAATTAGTAGTAAATTATTTTTAAAGTGAATTCATTCAATTAGCATCACACTCAGTAATATTTTCCATTAATAAAGCCCCTGTTTAAAAAAGGTGATAATCTTGTTCACAATTATAGGCCAATTGCATTAAAATCAACATTTTTAAAAATTTTTAAACAAATTTTGTATAAAAGACTATTTGCCTGCCTGGAGAATAACAACTTCCTTACCAGTAAGTACACAGTATGGTTTTAGATTAGGATTATCTACTAGTCATGCTGTATTTGATTTCACAGCCCACATTATGAAATAATTGAACAATATAAATTATGTAACTGGAACATTTTGTGATTTCTCAAAAACTTTTGAATGTGTTAATTAACCATAACTTACTTTTGTACAAACTGAAATATTTTATCACTGACAATATTTATGATTGGATTTCATCATATTTATTTCAAACAGATACCAAAAAGTGTCACTGACCACCAGTGTATATTCTCAGATGTGGGGCATGTTGGAAGTAGGGTACCTCAGGACTCTGTCCTAGGCCCCCTTCTTTTTCTCATATTTATTAATGACTTACCTCCAAACCTATTCTCTGAAGCAAGGGCTTATCTTTATGCTGACTATACAAGCATCTTATTAAACATTAAAAATGTACATAAACTATCAGACATGTGCAGTGAGGTTTTTCAGCTATCCGAATGGAGGAAACGCTCATTTTATAGATTACAGTGCCTATGTTTTATATACACATATATAAAATACCATCTTATAAACATATGCAACTTACCTTACTTGGCCCAATGGAAATTTGAATAAACTTCTCTTTTCATTCGGTCTGTTCCAAAAGTTTATTACTGAGCAGCAGGTTGTCCTGCACTGCTTATTTCTTTACATCTCACTGCTTATTTCTTTACATCTTCCATACAGTCACTTGAAAAGTGCTATATGAAAATATTTCAACTGTGTGAAAACATTAGACTACTATTTCAAAAACAAATCTAGTACAAAAAAATTACCAATATCACATAATTCACTATTAAATACGAGAAAAAATGCACAACAAAAATGGCGTCAAACAAAAAAAAACAGTCCTGCCAAGGATGTCCGTAGGAAGTACGTAGGTGGGAGGAGACTGTAATACTGAGGGAGAACTAATAGATGACGATCGGAGTAACATAATGGTGTGAAATGAACCTCCCTCCTGATTGACCATAGGTAATCCTTTGGTAAGCTTTCAAGGATCATCNCTAACATAATGGTGTGAAATGAACCTCCCTCCTGATTGACCATAGGTAATCCTTTGGTAAGCTTTCAAGGATCATCTACCAATGTGCTTTTTTTACTCTCTCATATTAACTCTTATGGACGTCCATAGGCAGTCCAAAGGCAATAATATCCCTACAGTCCCTTTTGGATCAAATTTGGAGGACCAGACGTTATCCCTGTGTGCATTGATATTGTATTATAAGGAGTGTATTAACTTCCCCCATTGTTATGCCTGAAGGCTTATCAGGGAATGGCTCTAACTTATAACCTAACTTGAATTAACACCCTTGCCTTACCTGGGATTTGAACCCAGAACACCCTGCACCCCAGACTGGCATAGTAGCATCAGTAGATGCTTTTGGTTTCTCATGAGAAAATGTTACTTAGGAAAAAATGTTTGGTCCAGGAGCAGTGCTGATGTAGTTTGATGTACTCCCATTACCCAAGGAAATCTAAAAGTATTATGGATTTATATGGTTTTTGCTGATAAAATAAGCAGTTCATAAATATTTCTTATGAATTTTGAAACAGTAGTTTACTGTGTTGTTATTCACCATGACGCTCGCATACGCGCGTGTGTATGTGTGTGTGATGAAAAAGAATGTGGATCACTTAAGAGACATTTCACATATTTTTAATTTTTTTATGCCAACAGACAAGCAACTTACAAGTAATGTTTATATGAGATGAAACACCAATACTTTTCCTTTGTTTGAAATATATTCTCTAAGGTAAATGTGACCACAAGTTGTGCATTAAAACAAGATAACATAACCGATATTAACATAATACAAAACTGTTTAACATACATGATTACACATATTACAGAATATGTGGGAAATGCAAGAAAGACCAAGTTAGTTAACTTACATTTGTCAGGCTGAAANTGATTACACATATTACAGAATATGTGGGAAATGCAAGAAAGACCAAGTTAGTTAACTTACATTTGTCAGGCTGAAATTTTTTAAATCTGGTTTTGTTGTGATTCAGTGCTAAGATTTCTTTGCCGCGATTGAGGAAGTGTGGGACCCAAAAATTTTGATAGTACGGGGCATTGACGTGTGTGTTAAGCTGATGATTTTCAGAGGACATTGGCTGCTCGGGGAGTCCAGCGCTTGACTTCCGTGAATCATGCAGTTTAGCTGGTGTGATGCGGCCCAGCCTATTGCAAAATATGTGTACCCAGGGCTACTGACCGGGGTCTCACAAGTCAGCAGTTGTGTGACGTGTGCCGCAGGGACAGGCGTCGTNGTGTGTACCCAGGGCTACTGACCGGGGTCTCACAAGTCAGCAGTTGTGTGACGTGTGCCGCAGGGACAGGCGTCGTTTGGAGTCGTAGGAGAGTCGTTGACCAGCCTTTAAACTGTACGGATGCTTGTGTGCAGGTCTGAGTCCGGAACACAGTTTAATCGTAGACTAGGCATCAGCCTAACCTAGGGTGCGGTCATGCATTGCGATATAATGGAGTGCACCGTGGGAATACTGGAAAAGTCTGTGAGATGCACAGAAATCGCGGGAATGCAGTGCTGTGAGCTGTGAGATATGTGTGTGTATGATCGGTCCAGCCATTGGAGGTGTTGCCTCCTTCTCGGGGATGAGAGGGGACAATCATGGCCTGCAAGAGATTTAGAAAACTGTAATGTTAAACTTGGTTAAATTTAAGATAAAGGTAGGGACCCATAAGTTGGACTACATGCGCTAGTTTAAGGTGTTTAGTTGATTTTTGTATGGGCTCACCTTGGCAATGGCACTCAGACTACATGATACACAGATAATTAATGTTTTGCCGAGTGACATAAAGAGAAATTTGCACTTAATCTATTCTATTAATTTTTTTTTGGTATAGAGAGAGATTTGTAATTTATTGATGTTGAGTGCTCTCTTCATTTAAACCCTTATTAAATACGAATTTACCTTTGGTTTTGAGTAGTTAACTTTATTTATTTATGATTTAGGTTCCCTCTCCAATTATAAGTTAATGGTTAAAATGATGTCATAAGTCTTTAGTGACCTCTTGCATCGCAGCACTGAAATGGAAATATATGAAAGGAACTCTATTAGTAGAAAGAAAAACCAAGCAAGCGAGCTCGAGTGACCCCCTTCTACCCATATATGTTACAGTGTGTGTAGCGGATAGGCTAATGATTAGGGGGAAGCAGCCTGCATTTGTGACACATTAATCAATATGAAGAAACATTGAAATGTAGTGAGTGTAACATATGTATGCACTCGTAGAATGAATAAAATCAGAGAAAAAAATGTAAACAAGGGATGTTTGTTTAACCTGTAACCTAACTTAAGTTAATTAACCAATGAGAATTATCATTCTAATAATTACCAAAATTTAAATAACTAAAGTTAAAGCATTCGGAAACATAAAGTACGACACTTATTGCAGCACATCTGTCAATCCCTTAACTTAGCAAATTTCACATTTAAAAAAAATAATAAAATTCTACAATAGGCTTCCAATCAAATAATAAGAATGTATTTTTTCCTTACTCACATTTAATTTAAATCAAAAAGTAAAAATGTTTGAATATAAGTGGGAAAAAAAAGTTTGACTGTACACCTTATTATAGACTATTTACAGTGCAGTGAGCACTTTTGAGGCCCTAGTTACTTTTTTCTTTCAGCCATTTTTTATCCTTTAACCCATTTTTTATTCTTTNTAGGCTTCCAATCAAATAATAAGAATGTATTTTTTCCTTACTCACATTTAATTTAAATCAAAAAGTAAAAATGTTTCAATATAAGTGGGAAAAAAAAGTTTGACTGTACACCTTATTATAGACTATTTACAGTGAAGTGAGCACTTTTGAGGCCCTAGTTACTTTTTTCTTTCAGCCATTTTTTATCCTTTAACCCATTTTTTATTCTTTNAAGTGAGCACTTTTGAGGCCCTAGTTACTTTTTTCTTTCAGCCATTTTTTATCCTTTAACCCATTTTTTATTCTTTAACCGTATTTTTAAATAAATATTGCCATATAAGTAATAAACAGAGTCTGTATATTCCACCGCACTTGGAAGTTAACGTCTAAAGCTAAAACAAAATACATTTATTGACTATTATTCCAAATGAGAGTGCTTTCAAAAGTGCTCACTTTACAGTGAATAGCCTACATAATAACATACTTGCAGTATTTGTGTCCCTATTAACTCATTGTTGTATCTCGGCTCTCAATACCTCGCTGTTAAGAGCCTTCCAAATCTCTTCACTCGCATTGTTGTCTCAGTATGTGAGCTGCTCTTGGTGTACAGTATCTATTCACTATTCTCACACACATTGTAATTAAGGTTTTTGCTACATATCATATACTCGTTGTGTTCCATAATACAGTAGAACCTTGATTTTACATTTCCCTCTATTGTATTTTCCCCTTAAGAATATCAATTTATTCAGGTACCACCATTTTCCCTATGTTTACAATGCATTAAATTCCTGCTATTTAACACTACAATTTGATATGGTTTCCCTTGATTTACACCACAGTCCATGTGCTCAAAATAATTTGGAAATTAGCACATTAAAGTTGTGTTTANTATGGTTTCCCTTGATTTACACCACAGTCCATGTGCTCAAAATAATTTGGAAATTAGCACATTAAAGTTGTGTTTAGGAAACACATTTTTGCAGTTATTGAGCATGCAATAATGAGTGTACAACACATTTTCATAGGGTAGTAAAAATATCACTCCTAAAATATTTTCATTGAGAAAAAAATAATTTATCAGATTTGCTTCAAGATTATAGATGAAAGTACAAATTAATCAAGATAATTATAGTATTCTGTGATTTAGTTCTAAATAAAATGTACATTTCATTGGGAAAATCAAAGTAAGCAAAGACTAACAAGTAACTGTTTACAGACCGTAGTGGAAAATATATCCTTAAAGTTAGTAAAACATCTTAACATTACTACAAGAACTTACTAGTAAACAATGCTTAAAATGTGTTAGATATATGCTTTAACAGCATTAAATATTAAACTAGTGCCTGTACTGCCCATTAATTTACATTAACATTAACTGCTGAAGATAGTCTTCAAATTTGTGTGTTTCCCTTAATTTACACTTTCTCCCCATTTTACATTTGTCCTTAGAAAAGTTTAAAATAGGGGTTCTACAGTATGTACATATTCTAGTCACCATAGCTATAACAAATTAATATATATTGCACCCGTCTTTTAAACCCTAAGAACTTTAGTGTTGTTAAAGTGATCATGGTGGCAGAATCTGATGATACTTGAAAAATATCATCTGAATTACTTCAATAAACTGTAAAACACCCGTGCACTATATAAGGTACTGCTTGGCAGTGTGAGAGTCAGTTGAGTTAGAAATGTGAAAGAGTAGGGAGCTATGTCTGTCATTCCGGGAAATCAGTTTTGTCTTTTGCGCATAAGAANCGAGTTAGAAATGTGAAAGAGTAGGGAGCTATGTCTGTCATTCCGGGAAATCAGTTTTGTCTTTTGCGCATAAGAAATTGATCATGATTGGTTTTAGCAAAGGTATGGCAAACTGTTATGAGAGTGACGTCCTGCCCCTTTTGCTTCGATGATACCATCATGCACACACTAAAATTTACAACNGGCAAACTGTTATGAGAGTGACGTCCTGCCCCTTTTGCTTCGATGATACCATCATGCACACACTAAAATTTACAACCAACACACACATTTATGTATGGTTTTTGTAATTCGAAAAAAAAGTTTAACAAGAGAGACAAGCAAACTTTTTTTTTTAATCATTCTACTGCTGCTCCGTTCTGTCGGCAGTATGTAGGTATTTGTAAATTAAATGACTGGTGATTTGAAATGACGTAACCAAAATCAAATAATGTCTCGACAAATTTTTTTTTTTATTTGTGGGTAGTGGCTTGTTCCAAAGAAAGGCACTTCATCAACGAGTTAGTTTCCTTCTTCGCCTCGTATATTGNAATTTGTGGGTAGTGGCTTGTTCCAAAGAAAGGCACTTCATCAACGAGTTAGTTTCCTTCTTCGCCTCGTATATTGTACTGCATGTTAATTCCTTCCCAATCATTTATTAATAAAATTATAATTTAATAAGAATTAAGTTTATTGCATGGGGTTTCACAAATTCACGGAAATGAATAATAATGCACGCAAAGCAGACTTAATTCGTAAACACAATAGTTAAAATATTCTGTCCAAATTCTAAATATACCTCGCATATACTGAGTTTTCATCAAGAAATATTAGATTGTGACACAAGCTGACATAAGCAAAAATGTTTCGCGTACGCAAAAGTGAAAATCTTGATGATATAGGCTGTTCACGGAAAAGTGAACACTTTTGGGTTCCTAGTTACTTTTTCCTTTCAGCTTTTTTTTTATCCTTTAACCATCTTTTTTAATAAATATTGCCATGTAAGTAATAAACACAGTATGTATATTCCACCGCACTCTGAAGTTAATGTCTAAGACTAAAATAATATATATTTGACTATTATTCCAAATGAGAGGGTTTTCAAAAGTGCTCACTTTACCGTGAATAGCCTATAGTAGGTGAGAAAGTATGTAGGCAACATAATAAATGAAAAATATTATAGAAAAAGTGGATAATTTTTAAACAATATTTTACAACATTAGGGTTTTTCAATATGTTTATAGCAATATTTCACAAGAAAGAGTTTGGAATGGGTTCTAACTCTTTTTGTCCACACCTTAGCAATGCATCCAATTCGAATGGATTTTTTTTATGTATCAATATTTTGCTTAATAAATTTATTGCCACTTTAAAGGTNACAATGCATCCAATTCGAATGGATTTTTTTTATGTATCAATATTTTGCTTAATAAATTTATTGCCACTTTAAAGGTAAATGAAAATTATTCTTCATTGGTAAATATTCTCAATTTTTTAGTGGGTTGATTTTCTTCTAAAAGCAGAAATTGAAAGTAGGCATTTAAAAATAATTCCCTCCTGAAAAAATTAATATCTTGCACAGTGTTTATTGGCCCTAAAATTTCTCGCATACAACTAATTTTATTTTCTTTACATTTTATTTTCATTTCAGTGCTCAAGGTGGGCCTTCCCGTATCTTAAGATATAAGTTATCTACACATCTTCCCTTTCGTGTGATGTCAGATGTACCATTCAGGAGCATCGCAATGCCCATTTGTGATTGAACATTTTCCATAACTTTAATAACATGTGGCACTGAAATAGTCGTGGAAAGCAACTTCCTCAAATGAGGAATTTGGATATTGTGCAGGTAGATTATATGTTAGTGAAGCTCGTGTCATTTGTCATTTATAAACACTGTTTTGAGAAACCTTCAAGCTTGGAAGAAAAAATTCAACATTATTCTCGGCGCATATATAGGGCCTAATGGCACTCCGATATCACTATTTCTTTACATTAAAAAAATGTAACTTTGCTGAGCTATAAAGAATGTTACAATAAATATTCATGATAAAAGATTTTGTATTTGCAACCAAATCTCTGAGCGAACGTTATCTTGTCTCAGTAATGCTCATGAAGAAAATGTTTAGTAATTAAATCACTTTTCAGTGTTTATTAATTGTAAAACTGTTTTATTTGAACACAATCAAAACTTGACTTATATGCCGGTAATTCAGCATATACTAATTGATGCATGTTTGTGACAAATTAAAAATTTAATTTTGGAGCATTGTTATTAAGTCAGTGACGACATTACTGTAAATTCATAATTTCAGACATTTTTTTATATACTTGGCAATTTTATTAATGAACTGTGTTGCCAAGATACTTGCAATTTTAATGTAATAAAAACTGTATATTTTCTCAAATTGAGGGCTGATGTGCTACCGCCAGACGTAAAAATTTATTTAATTTGTTTTTGCATTTTACTAAGCTACCCTAGAGGCAAGTTTTCCGCAATATAGCAAATCAAGAAACAAAAAAAAAAATTGGCCCACCGTACTGTATAGGCCTACAGCTGTGCTGCAATGCATGTCACAGTGTGTACCATATGGGTTGCAATATTTCAGACAAATTGCGCAAGTCTACAAAATCTAAGTCTAATATTTCTACTAAGTAAATTCATTATAATTGAAATGTTTTAAAGTAGAGGTGATATAAAAATAAGTCATGCTTGACACTTACTAANCTAAGTAAATTCATTATAATTGAAATGTTTTAAAGTAGAGGTGATATAAAAATAAGTCATGCTTGACACTTACTAACGATAACTTTCTCCCTTCATCTGAGGTGTTAAAAAAATTTATCTGGTGAGAGTTTATAAAATTACTTGTTTTTTCCAAAGTACCACCTTTATTTATTAATTGGTACNCTAAATAAATTCATTATAATTGAAATGTTTTAAAGTAGAGGTGATATAAAAATAAGTCATGCTTGACACTTACTAAAGATAACTTTCTCCCTTCATCTGAGGTGTTAAAAAATTTATCTGGTGAGAGTTTATAAAATTACTTGTTTTTTCCAAAGTACCACCTTTATTTATTAATTGGTACATGCTATACATACAGATATGTAATTTAAGTATTTAAGAGCTAACTAGATATCTTGTAGCTGATGAAGAGAAAGGTTGTCAAACTATAAACAAACCGTAATGCACAAATATAAATGTTCGGACACCAGCTAGTTTGAGAAACACAAAAAAAATGCAGGACTTGGAAAAATTATAACTTGTCAGGTAATTTGTTATTTTGAATAGCAATTTTCAAATAACATTGTTTATAGGTAATGTTGTTTATATTTACCAAACAGTAGCATATTGCTGCACCAGAAAGGTGTTCTGTATTTTTGTGTTTGACTTTTTAATACATTAACAGCTAAATTAAAAGAATTAAGCAATGCAAATATAAAATTACTCAAAATAAACTAAACATTTTCCTTTTAGCAGACTTATATTATACTCTTGAAGAATTTTATATTTGTAAACATAACTATTATTCACAAATTGTTAGAGGTAATAGGTGTGGTGTCTCCATCTTGTTCTGGTTTCCTATTAGCAAACTCATTTTGTATTCTCAAAATTTTATGTTAATGGTATAACTAATGGTTATAAGTCTCATGTAATAGTTATATCAAGTCTAATAAATAATTCATGAATATAAATACTTTTGTTGTGCATATATTTTATTGCCATTCATATGACATAAGTGTGGAACTGTACTTATTTATATTTTCATTAAGTTATTGTAAATAATCACAACATACTACTTATATAGTTGTCAAATTATAAAGTATGAAAGTGTATTTATACTAATATTTGACATATTCTATATTCTTGAGCTGGTATTCTCAATTTGGGAACTATAAATGCAATTAATATTAATAAATAAATATTCACAGCAGAGCGTTGCTTTTTAATCATCGAAGAGTAAACAGATTTAGTTGAAAAAGATGCCTTTTGCAGAAAATAACTGTATGAAATCTTGGAAATGTTGCGAAAAATAAGTAAGTTTTGTAGAGTATTGACTGAGTATTTCCTCGCACCAAACCCTACAACATTAAATTTTTTTTTTGTACAAAGCATTATCAGATTACAGAGGATAATGAAAAAACTAAATATGTAAGATAGGCAAGTCTTTGTGATGTTATAAAAGCACAGCACAGTGGTGGTGGGAATTATGACTTAGTTGGTGTTTTTGTTTTGTAAATGAAGTAACCCTAAATTTTTTTACAGTGTGTAAGGTTGGGAAGAAAAGAGTGGGAGACTGGATATTTTGAGCTTTGTAAGATTTAATGTTAACGTACCTGAACCAAATCAAGACAAGATAACATTTGACCTCTTGCCATGTCAGTGGCTGAGCGGTTAGACTGCTCGCCTCCCACCAATGCAAACGATGTTCAATCTCTGGCTGGGTCACTCTCGGATTTCCGCAAGTGGGAATTGTGCCGGACGATGCCGCTGGTAAGCAGGTTTTCTCTGGGATCTCCCATTTGCCCTTGAATTCTGGTGCTGCTCCATTCTCACCTCATTTCACCTTCATCTGCTCTCAAGACCTCATTGTTAAGAGCCGCCCAAATCTCTCAAATCTTGCTATGTCCTTGAATTTGCTAATAAAGGTGTGAAAAAAATTACCAACATTCAACAGCATATTTATAACCTAAATATCAGAATATAATTTGTGTACGTCTAAGCCGTAGTAGACATAAAATTTGTATTCCTATAGTTAACATTATATCCTTATTAGAAATCTTATGTTCCAAATAAGGCCAGGTTTTTAACATGTGTGTTTAAATAGTGTAGTAATGAGTATTTTATATAATTAAAGCCAGAAAACATAAACCATTTTTGTTTTGTATGCATTAATTAAAATGTTTACAAAAATATTATCCACTTCTTTTGCAGTACACTGCATGTGTTATCACAAAATATTCACAAACATGGAAAGAATTGTCTAAGAAAATGATTTTAGTATCAGTAAGCAACTTACCCTAGTAAATCTGGAAATAACCAAACAGCATTCATACCCAATATTGTAAGATTTATATGTCAAATGTTCAACATCACAACATAAGCTTTTCAAAAAGACCACACAGTTTACAAACAGTTTGTCTGATTGAAGCACTCGGAGCATTTCCAAGTAACTGTCTTGTCTCGCTTGGTTATGCCAAAATATTTTTCATTAANCTGCATGTGTTATCACAAAATATTCACAAACATGGAAAGAATTGTCTAAGAAAATGATTTTAGTATCAGTAAGCAAATTACCCTAGTAAATCTGGAAATAACCAAACAGCATTCATACCCAATATTGTAAGATTTATATGTCAAATGTTCAACATCACAACATAAGCTTTTCAAAAAGACCACACAGTTTACAAACAGTTTTTCTGATTGAAGCACTCGGAGCATTTCCAAGTAACTGTCTTGTCTCGCTTGGTTATGCCAAAATATTTTTCATTAAAATACTTAAGGTATGTGTTACACAAGATCACGCCGGGTAATCCATCAATTTCTCAGGCGGAACATACCAGCTTTGCTTCCATAGGTTCATTCCATTTATGCTAGGATGATCAAAATTGCCAAGCCATTCCAATTTCTTTTTAACTGTTTGGCTTGATTCTTTTCTTGGCTTCCTGCGTGTTCTACTTTTCCTTGTGTTCTCGACATTAGTTTTCCATTTGTTCTTACTGGATATGGTTTTGGGTGTTTCAATTGTCTTGGAATAATGAGTACATAACTCTCTGGCTCCTGTATTTTATCGACTTGTTACTGTTCACAAGTGCTCTCTTGCATTGGGGCGTTGATAACAGCTCAGTAAGTGACATGTTCCACTGTTCATATGAAGAGTGATCTGTATTGCTTCCAGTTGATTCACTCACTCTTGTTTGTTTATTAATGTGATATTTCCTTTCCCTTCTCAGATCTTTCGAATAGACTTTGTAATTTAAATTCTCAGCATTTGCAGCATCTTTGTGTGGCATTTCATAGACAACAGGAGGAGAAAAGCATCTTCTGAGATTATGTTTGGATCGAAGGGATAAATTCCATTTGATCTAAATCCACTGACAATGTTTGGTGCAGTTACAGACCTGGCCCAAACCTTGCTAAAAATGGGGCCTAATGTGGCCCTTATCAGCTTGAAATATTGTCATCATAGAGCCATTACTGCGCATACAAATCCCTGTTTCTAAAGGCATGTTATATACCATTTTGGTTTAAGTCGCTGTCCTTGAAAAGAATCATGGGAAGTATGGCGGTGCTGATAGCGTTAGCACATGTCACAACTGTTATGTTTTCCACATGATCTGGATCCACAAAGTGAACCTTTTCACTCCTCTGAAAACCAAAACATTCTTGGTGAATCTTTAGTCCCACACCTTTTTCATCTGGGTTGTAGATAAGCTCTGGTCCTTCCTTTAAATCATTGTCTTGTCAAATGTGTTGAAAGCTTTTGAAAATTATTATATACTACAGTAAACTCCCGATTTTCCGGGGTAATGACTGGCTAAGGGTTCACGGATAACCGATATTCATGGTTAAAGCAATGGGGGGGAAATTGTTTACTTTAGGCCTACATACAGCACATGCAGGTTATGTAAACAAATAATATATTTATATAGGAATTCATTTTTTTGACAGCCAGTGTGTGGCAACATCAAAACTGATATTATTATCACATACACAAAATCCTGTATCAGCTGATACGTGAATGATTGCAAGAAAATTTCACATTGGCTATTTTGATGGCCTACATTTGCACAACAGACATCAGAGAAATATGTGGGCAGGGAGGAGATTGTAGACAAAATGTGTATGTATTTAAAATTAATATTGTCACTAAACAGCTGTTATTAGTATAACAAATTAAACATCGTTCTAGAATAATGTGTAGTTGTTTAAACGAAATGGAACATCATATGTGATAGTTTAGCTTCATTTGTCTCTTCTTCATAGGTCGTAGCTAGTGCTTGTTGCTAACGTAGCGTCACGTGCATGCTTCATATTAATTGAATAGTTTGCACATATATCACAGAGTATTTTTCAAATTTTTCTACTTTAATTTGATGTAATATATTTCAAAACGAATTGTTATGAGCCCACATGAGATGAAAAATCACTTTTAAAAGGACATGATGGATATACTTTTGTGACACACTAGCGAAATAGGCGATGGTGCTGCCATCTGTTGGCTAGTGCGTGCGGCTCGCTTTGGAAGCCACGTCCCCATGAAATTAGTAGTTTTTCATGTCTAAAATGCAAATAATATTTACGTTACTGTTATATTTTGTCATCCAGTCACACATTGTGCCACTGTTAATTTATAAATAGCCTCTGCATGTAGGAACTATTGTTAACTACACAATCTCGTCTCTTTGACAAGCAGACGCAAGCTTAATCGTGGAATACGTTATTATTATGAATGAAAATGTGCTGCCTGACAATTTCTTTTAATTCCAAGTTTCACATATATTCACAGTTAAAAATGTGTGTAAATATAGTACCCAAACACTTTTAATATTAAAATTAATCGGTACCGAATTACTCGACTGCAGCCTGGTAATTAACAGTGCGATCATGGGTTATTAATAACAGCGGCACACGACTAGCAGCAGCTGTTGAATATTTGAAATGAACTGGTCGCTCCACAGTTAAGTCGCAACCCGATTAAACCACCACCCCACCCCCCTCACCCCCCGTATATTGGTAGTTTACTGTATGTATCTGTTCATTCTCGTAGATCGGCCAGGGTGCATACTTTGAGCCTTTCTGTTTCCAATATTATGTTGTTTGAGGAAAAGACTAAACCATTTCCTATTGGCCAGGCCTCTACTGAGATCGAAAGTATGTGTTATGTTGTTCATTATACAATTGGAAAGGGCTTGTTAACATCCCCCAGTGTTATGCCTGAAGGCTTATCAGGGGACAGTTTACAAACTAACTTAAACTTATACCCGTACCTTACCTAGGATTTGAACCCAGAACCTCCCCCTTCAGACCGGTAGCGAACCAACCGACTGCGTCACGGGAGGTCGGCTTCATTGTTCAATATGCGGACACAGTTCATTNTTCAGACCGGTAGCGAACCAACCGACTGCGTCACGGGAGGTCGGCTTCATTGTTCAATATGCGGACACAGTTCATTTTAAGAGTTCAGCTGCGAGTAGCACACTGATATCACAGAGGTGGAAAATTCAATCACAAAGTTCATTTTCTTCAACTGCTGACAAGTAAGTTTGCCTACCAAGTTTTCTAACTGTTGAACCCATTTTCAAATGATTACACAATGTCCTCCTTGGACTGCAGAATACAGAAGCAGCCTTATTCACTCTCATTGTTCCATTATTTACATTTTATATTGCTTTTCATAATTGCTCCTCTGTCCACGCAGCTAGCTACGGTTTTGCCTGCTGCTCTTCAGTCGCCGTAGCTTTCTGTTATGAAATGTAGAAAAGAATATTGTTGTTAATTGTTCTTGTTTGAAAGTGTATACTTATAAGGCCAACTGGGCTAAATAAGGCCAGATTTGTTGATTGGTTTACACCCATCTGTTGTATCCCTTGGCCTTAATGAGAACACCTGCATTATAATAAATTTTATGTTTTAATTTTTTAAATACTTATCAAATAGATCAATATTAATACTGTATTTGATAAAAAAAAACATAATGCTACAAGAATATTTATACTGCTTGTTAGTGTACTGTAATATTTATGTTGTTTGAAGCGAAAATCACTCTTAAAAAAAATTATAACTGCCACCTCATGTTGCAATATGAAATCTACTGGCTACTAAATGAAATACCAAACTTTGCATACTAGTTTTTTCACAAGACGGCAGTTGCATATGTGGGAATGCTACTGGTTTCCACTACACGTGACTGATTTTTCTACATTGCCCATATGGCCTTCTTGGTTACATGGCTTTGTTTGGTCCAGGTACCTTATTATATTTCACTGTTTTAGCTCAGACTACTTAGGTTCAGACCCAGCAAAAAGTAATGTAAAGGTGTTTTGAAAAAAAAGGTCTCAAAAGTAAAATGCATCAAAATGTTTTATAAAATTATTATTTGCCAAGATATGTGCTCTTAACCAAAGGCAGTTTTATCATTCGCATATACAGGATGAGTCATTAATGTATGCTAACCCGGCGTGAGCGGAATCCTTAGGACAAATAAATAGGGAAACATATATGACATAGGGCCTAAAGTGATTTCTGAATGTGGTAGAAACCTTGGAACTTTGCTATTAGAAATGTGTTATGCAACGATAAATTGGAAACCACTTGCGATTAAGCAACGAAAATTGGCACATAGACAAATGTTTACAGGACAGGTAACCACACAATACAGCATTACAGAGAGTACACCCCTTCATACATTAAATAGGGGTTGGCACCCTCCGATTGCTTAGAAAATTGTAACTCTGCTCTTGAAGCAATTTGACGTGACGTCTTAGTAACCAGCATGCAGAAAGCAATAAATAAGGTTGCCTTAGTAGTAGTATCTGCTAATCCCTACTGTTTTCTGAGAAATCACATGTTTAGTTGGAAAGCAGATTAATGGTTGCCTGGGAGGTAGGCAGCTTATACCACTTGCTGTGTTCCAAGACATACCAACTGACAAACTGGTTCATGTTTTTATCCTAGTGCTGGTAAATGACCCTTTAGTGAGTGGTGGTAGTATGTTATAGTCGAGAAAAAAACTAACGCTGGTTTTGAATTTATTGGGAATGTGAAGAGTTTAAATTGTTTCAGCGTATGGTCAAAGTGTGAGCCACCTATCTCCATACATGCACGAATGTGATGCTCATATGACTGGTGCACATGCTGGAACGTTCCGTGATTAGCCTGTTTCGTACGGCATGCATCTTGAATACGTTGCCAGAGATCCTCCACATTGTCCACTTCAGTTGCTAACTGTGCCTTCAAGTGACCCCACAAGGAGAAGTTGACTGGATTTAGATCCGGTAATTTGAGGGCCAACCCACTGGTCCACCTTGGCCAATCCATCACGCTGAGTACCGCGCAACCATGCACTCTCTTGTTATGCAACTAAAGTGTCCTGGTGCGTCATTGCTCATGAAAAACATGTCTTCTCATATATTCAGTAGTACACTAAGTAGTTGTGGCAGGTCGTCGTCCAAACACAGATGAACTGAAGTGAATGCACGTGCAACTAGTAAATGTTGAGCTGGAAACTTTTTGGCACACTGACTACGCGCAGCTGTTGCATTACTCATTATTTCACCATACGTAAGATGCATGTCCATCAGCTCCTCATTACTTCACTCCATCACACACAGTGTGAAGAGCTGTCTAATGTATAAACTACCAATGCAATGCGAGCAGGCGGGCAACCTCATCGCCACTTAGTACGACAACAGGAACCAATGCAATGAGGAAATTGCCCGCAGTAACTTCTCAGTCGTTCACAATCTTATGACAGGGACATTAGCCAGGTTATCAGTTCACACGTCATACACGACAGTGGTACATGCTGCCTGCCTCCCAGACAATCATTAATCTGCCGTCCAACTAAACATGTGATTTGTCAGGAAATGGTAGGGATTAGCGTATTGCTTTTTTAATGCTGATTACTAAGATGTCATGTAAAATTGCTTCAAGCACAGGGTTACAAAGTTCTAAGCAATTAGAGGGTGCCAACCTGTATTTAATGTATTAAGGGGTGTTCTCTCTGTAACGCTATTTTGTGTGGTAACCTTCCTTGCAAACATTTGCCAGTATGCCAATTTTCATTGCTTAATCGCTTGTGGTTTCCCATTTATTGTTGCATAACACATTTCCAATCGCAACGTTCCACGGCCTCTACCACCTTCAGAAATCACTTTAGGCCCTATATCGTATATATGTTTCCCTATTTATTTGTCCTAAGGATTCTACTCATGTTTGGTTAGCATACATTAACGACTCATCCTGTATAGAAATTTACATTATGGCAGTGCAAGATGTACTGATATTGCTGATAATATGTATGTATAAAATACTAGTGCAAATAGAAGTGGAAACTTAAAATATTTTCCCTTTAAAATTGGATAGTCAGGAATAAACTATTGGTATTATTCTTACCGTAGAGATACAGCTTACCGGTTAGCTGTGGTAAAACTTTTTTGTAAACAAAACAAAAGTTAGTAACTTGTAATTGTAAAAATGGTGCACCGCTAAAACTGAGATAAAACAAACTGGATAAAAGAAAAATTCTTAAAGCCCACCTTTAAATTACTGTACTGGTAAATCAAATTTTTTATTGGCCGCATGGGAGCACTCCAAGTATTTCCTACAGTTGTAACACACTCGCCATGCACATCCCTGCATCACGTGGTCTCCGCACCTCAAATAGGCTGGCTCTATTTATTTTCGCTTTCAGTCTTTACCATTTCATTTCCAAAGTAATAGCTACCTTCCTCAGTTGAGAAATAAGAAGCCCTCTCAAAACATTTCTCGTGTTAAAGTTTCCCCAATTTACGAGATGTACTGGAAATATACTGAAGGTATGTCAAGATCCTAGATGTTGCACATACCTCTCACTGATCATTCATATACATCATCACCAAAGTGCACTGTTTTAACGAAAGACGTAACCAACTCTAATTATGCCTCTGCCAATTGGAATTAAATTCATTTATCTTGGTTTTTGGTAGTTATTCATGTCTATGTATATTATTTCATACATTTATACAACATGAAATTTGCATTACTTGCACACTTACAAAATGTCACCTCATCACCATATTACCATTAACTCTAATAACTAGTTACTTTTTCCGTGGAGTGTTTCAACATTAAAGGCTGTGAACTGCAAGTAATTTAACATAATTAGCATTCGGATATTTCCTCCTTCATATCAGTAATTCTTATGTACGTAATTTACATATCTCATATATATTTTGTTCAAGATTTAATGTAAAATGACCAGTATGTTGTGTTGACAAATTGATTTTGATTTGATATCCCTGAGATATGTTAACTAATGTGGTGAGATTTATCAACTACTAATGTATTAGCTACGTTAAATCAAAATTAATTTCAGTGCACATATGATACAAATCTAGCTTTTGCATACTTTTATCGGTGGAGTTTGTAGAAAATCAGATAATTCTACCCATGACCTTGGGTGGGCGTATTATCCCCAGGGGTGCAACACTGCTAATAGCAGAGGCCCCTAGCCCTCCTTTCTGGTTGTCAGAGTGAATCAGGACAGTCACAATGTAAAAATTAGTTTTTAATTATATTTTTGTGTTAGTGTGTTAGTGGACCCATAAAATCATTAAATCAGATTAAGTGCATTTCGGAAAACACTAAGTTTCTGAAGTTCTCATAATTGTAATAATTAAAATGGTATATTGTATATGGAGGTAGGACAAGCAATGTATGGTTTCCTCACAGTGGGTTAAGATGATGATATGCTACTGATTCTCCTGGCCAAAGCCGTCTGTCTATTAGAGACTTTCTATTCGAGGCTTAGTTCTCTTTTGCTCTGTTATAACAGTGTCTGTCTTCGTGTTCATGTGTGAACAACTCCTGCCTTGTTGAGTTCACCCTCTTTCCCTCTCAAGCTCAACAGAAATGTCATGCGCACTGCACATACGCCAGCTTCGCCACCCTGCAGTTTGTAACCTTCCCCGCCATTCCTGCCAACAAATAACACTAATTCTGTCTCAAGGTCACTGTAAATCCAGAAAACGTTTCTTTGCTGGGAAACCTACATAAGTGCATGAAAGCACTGGCATATACAGCTGTTCCTCTTCCAGCTAAACAAATGACATGTCAAAGAATTTTCATGTTTTCTAGTAAATGAACATTCAGTTATTCCCTTTCCTCCCATCCTGCCATTCTTCCACCCAAACTTGACACAATGGCAGGCTGAATTGGTAAAAATTGAAGAAAATCAAGGTTAGTACATTTATTAATGATACATCTGCTAGTTACTTGAAGCGCAGCTGCTATTGGACATAAAACGCTAAGGTATTAGTACATAGATGATTGTGGAATCTTGCCTAAATGTCGCTGAACTCACAAATTTTACTGTCTCTTCAAATGATAAATTTTCTATTCATCTTTTCTGTATATTGCACCCCTGGGGATAATATGCCCACTCAAGGCCATGGGTAAAATTATCTGATTTTGTACAAACACCACCGATAAAAGGAAAGTCCAGACTTGTACAGTAGAATTATTGTAGTTACAAGCATGTGTGGTGGCCTAAAGAGCTTCAGTATCTTTTACTGGTGTTTAGAGCAGGCCAACACCCTCTGTAGGTAGGCATGAAATTGGAGTAATCTTCGTAATCATCACCAGCTACAGCCAGAAGACATAGGCGAATGGCCCACACCCATCTGCATCTCATTGCTCTGCAGTTAACCGGTACCCTTAAAACTCTTCCTATTATAGATTCCTGATTGGTCGCAAAGCTATATATATCAGGTAATGGAACCAAATGTGGACCACATACCAATTGTGGATCATGCTTCTTATTTATATAGACAGAATGGAATTAAATATTTCATTCATTACAACTGCTAATATTACTGAGTTGAACTTAACATATCTGCCATATTCTATAATATTTTAACTGTTCATCCAGTGGAAAATTTTCAATCTATGTTATCCACTGCTCAAATATAATTTGAAGAAAAGCTAACAAATTAAATTATGCTCTTATTCTAGCTGAATTGATCATGTATGACAAACTGAAAAATTAAAATTCCTGTTTCAGTTGGATGTTGTGCCTACCAGTGAAGTCAGTATTTGCAGTTTATTCTATTGTAAAAATGTTTTCTTAAAAAATTGTGATTTCATTCAATTTAAGCAATACAGCAGAAAGTAAAACAATAAAAAAATTGTTTCTATGTGCAACCAAGTTACCAAATTACGTATTAATGTTTATGACGTTAATTTAAAATATAGTCAGCAGCTGACTAACTTCGAATTTGTAATTTTATTACTTTCTGCTCTAATTTTCCAAAACTTATTTTCCTCCAATTATTTAATATGTCTCTGTATAACACATCAAGTTATGAGTAGTAAATTAATAGATCACAGCAGGCAAACCATTTTTCTATGCACATCCCCTTTTTTTTTGCCTTCCAAATCCAAATATTATGTTTTATCGTGCTATGTTTGTTTTAATTATGAACTCTACTAGGATATTTACCCTTGCCCATATTTATTAGAAATCCCTAAACACACAAGCAGAATTTTTCTAAATGCCATACGACTTTCCACCACACATTCTAAACAACACAACTTATCACTTTCCACTAAGCATTTGAGGATTTAGCAGGAGTCGCATGTAGTTGTTTGGATGTACGCTAGGAGCACCTGCTACTAGCCATTTCGGAGGTCTCTCAGCTCCTCCAAATGGCTCCAGCTTATGCTCGCACAGGGGGTAGTGAGCAAGTTCTGGTTTAGCAAGTTCCACAAAAAAAATGGCTAACTTACAAATGCAACTATATTTTACTAACAGAAGATAGTATTGGGCAGAGTTTGAAATTATAGTTAAATCTGGCACTGGGGTGTTTCATTTTTTTATACATATGAAGTGAAGTACAAGTTTACACTCCAAAATGTAAACAAGTAATTGTTTTTTAATAAGAGAGTGGTTAATTCATTGTGCATGAAATTTGTTTTATATTCGATAGTAAAGACTTCTGAATGCATTATTATTTTCACGAAGCTGATCAATTCTAATTATTATATTATATCTAGAATTTATAAAAAGTATTATTTTGTGTAATAACTTCTTAATTACTCTCTTATTTTTTTGGAAAAAAATTTTGGGTTGCAAATATTTTCTTCTTAATTCTGCTCACATTATGTTGACACTTATTTTATTTAGAAATACTTTTTAGATCCCTGGAACTGCCTTAAGGTTGCCCATCTCTGGCAGCTACAACTTCACAACTATGTGGCAATACTTCACAGTCAATTTTTTTTGTTGCTGGGACTTCCCCAAAAGGGCAGTTTTCAAAGCTAATATAACTCTGCAGACATGGTCCACATTTGGTTCCGTTACTTGATATATATAGCTTTACGACCAATCAGGAAGCTATGATAGGAAGAGTTTTAAGGGTACCGGTTAACTGCAGAGCAATGAGATGCAGATAGGTGTGGGCCATTCGCCTATGTCTTCTGGCTGTAGCTGGTGATAATTATGATGATTACTTCAATTTCATGCCTACCTACCAAGGGTGTTGGCCTGCTCAAAATACCAGTAAAAGATACTGAAGCTCTTAAGACCACACACATGCTTGTAAATACAATAATTCAGATTTTCTTCGTAGCCAAAATATGTAATAGTACTTACAAAAGTGTAGGAAGGCTGTAAATGGGTATAGCACCTGACACTGTCAGAGACATGGCTGAACACATTAAGAGACAAGACAGTCACATAAATTCATATGTATTACATCTCAACACAAGAACCCTCATTTGGGGCACTTAACAGTAGTCCAGCAGCTCCAGGTACCCGTCGTGGAAAAGTAATTAGCACAGGGCTCATTATGAAGTTAATTAAGTTAAGCCCCTGGGGTGCATGGGCCTGTAGGGGATAAGGGGGCACTACTTTCAGGCAACAGAATGTTAAATTACTGTTCCAGAAAAGAAATGACCGGTATGCAAATGATTGAAGGCCGGGGAGCGGTGGAATGCATGGCCTACCTCTTCTCACACCCAATTCAGACTGTAAATGATGGCATCAGCCTGCGTAAGGCTCAAGTGGGATGGCACCAAAAGTTACAAAAAAGTAATTCACATATTATAAAAAGAAAACACAACATACATTTGACAATGACACAAGAATTACAAAAGACACTGCGAAACAAAATTTCAAATTACCCTAACAAAATACACAAGTTGGCTTTGATTAAATGTAATAACTTAAAAAAATTTTTGTTATAGGGTGTTGTTCAGTCTCTCTTGTGTAGCAGCTTTCAAAACATTATTAATCTTTCAGAAATGAAATAAAACAAGAAATTAAATTAAATTACGAGTGGTATAGTGGCATCTTTGTCATTGGATGTGTCCAAAAAGGGGGTGTGGGCATTCATGCTTAAATAAACCAAATACTAAATATTTTCTAATACACACCTTTTCTGATGTGGCTTTTCATAGGAGAATCCTGGAAGTGTGTGAGGAATACTGTGTACAATAATATTTCACTAGGGAACACGCGCAAGTTGTAGATGCTGGGTGAAATGGGCACATGAGGGGTCACCAGTCCACAGGAACTGTTGCATCCCCATTGTGGCCTTCATTCCACTGGCAGTTACTCAGCTGGGGAATATTTTCAGTGATATCAGCCAGCCCAAATGNAAAAAGTTTCCCTTTGGGAAAATTAAGGTGAAACAACCACTTGACTGGAAGTTGAATGGCAGGCTAGCAGAGTATATTCCCACACACTTTGCTGGCTGTAGAGTCATCACAGTAGCCTCCCTGCGAGTTTGAGGCACAGTTGATCCTAGATAGTGGGTGCGTACCAGATGCGTGGCAGCAGGGACAAACTGTTACTAAGGAGTTGAAAAATAAATTTTATAGACAAAAAAACATCTTCTAATGAGATCTTAGATATTTTCTGAAAAATATCCTTTGCTGGGTTTAAGTTCTCATCTGTACTTACACTGGAAGTTTTAGTGGAATTTGCTTTAATAAAAGTTCAGTACATTGTTCCTATAACAATATTATTATAGTAATTATATACTTCCAGAAAAAGCTACCATATACCGTATTTTATCGCATATAAGTCGCACATTTTATTTTAAAAAATTTATTGAAAACTCGGGGTGCGACTTATAAGTCATAAAAATTCCTCCAGCCTCGCACTAACGTTTCATTTACTACGAATTTACGGCCTGCGGCTCGATTTCCAAACTCTTCAGCGAACAAAATCACTTAGTTTTTTAAACCTGCGGTGTAGGTACATTGCTTTTCCATGTAGAAACTGTCGTACTTCTTCACTGCCGCAACATCAAAACAACACTGCGTGCGGCGCAAAGACGATATAAGAGAAATACGTGTAAGTCACGTCTAACATTTGGTACTCAAGAACCAACGCTAATGTGCTGCTATCTCTCACGCTCCACAGAAACCTATTGAAAATAATTGATTGTCAGTTATTGAGCAAGAATAGATTCCTTTTGATTCTTTTAAAACAATTTTTTTCTGTTAAGGATTGCGAAGGGAATTACGTAACGGAAATATTCAAATGCATTTCTATATTTTGCACGTTTATTTAAAACTTAAAAAGATAAACTGCAGGAATAATGGTTAGGTTTTTGCTTTTAACATAAATCGTTAGAAATACTTGAAATATATATAAAAATAAAGCTCGATAAAATTTTTGTCTTAAAAATATCACTTCAAATTAAATTACATGTTCTTAAGTTATTTCTTTTTTCCAATAAATTTATAAACTCCGGAAGTCAAGGCTGCATCTCGAGCGCTATATCAGAACATTCCAGACAAACTACGTACAACAAACTTGCAGCGTGCTGCGCTGTACGCTTGGCAACACCGCTTCCTCTCAAGGACACAGCTGCCACACGACCTTCGCCAAGGTCACGTGCATCAGCCACCCGTGGTGCAGGCCGTGTTCTACAGGATTTACGACAAGGATGAGGGCGACCTATAAACGATAAATATATATATTTTTTTAACACCCTTTGAAAATAATTTTGTGAACTATATGCGCAGGCGACTTATATGCGATAAAATACGGTATTGTTTTCCGGAAATATGTACATTCTTCCGATTTTTAGTTACGTTATTCAGTTAAAAAAAAAGTGATTATTTTACTTTAAAAATGGAAATCGTAGTGTTGTGACGATATAGGTCGATACTGATTTTGCCTGCATCAAAGAGATCTTGTTACAAGAGGGCGACAACATCTGTGGAGTTTTTGATAGCTACCGGATTTGTTTGCAAATACAAATAGATGTGGACATTGATTTTATGGTGAACTGTTTCAATTTGAAGTCTAGTTGAAACACGTGTTAAAGGATTTTAATACAGTGTGCGATAAAAGCTGTATGTAACTACGTGTGGACTGTGATTACAATGTGGTGTGTATTATGTCTCTTGCCGGCCATGTTTTTGTGAGGTCTTGATAAGTTAGTTATTGTTGACTCTGCAAAGTTTAAAACTAAAGATGAGTAGAAAAAAGTAGTATTACTACCAGGCATTCCGGGAATCATACAGTGTAGAGTTTCCATGTATTATAAAATCAGACAAGGGCGATAGGTTTGACTTTTGTAGTATATGCCGAAGCAAAATAAACATTACATATGGTGGTAAAACAGATATAAATGTACACGTTAAAAGCGCAAAGCATGTCGCCAACATAAAGTGCCAGGAAGAAATTCAGAATATTTCTAAGTTCTTTGCAAAACCTGGAAATGCAGATTCGGACATTACATGAGCAGAATAGTTGTTTACTTATTTTTTGTTATAGCACAACATTCCCCTAACTGCTGCAGATCATGCAGGTTTGCTACTAAAAAAAATGTTCCCGGACTTGGAAATTGCAAAGAAGTATGGATGTGGTCGTACAAAAACCTCGGCAATTGTAAAGTAAAGCAAATTGTTTCTGATGCAAAATCTGGTGTAGTACAGTATTTGCAGAATACACCATTTCCTGTTTCAACTGATGGAAGCAATGACACCAATTCAAAGTTGTATCTCATTCTAGTGATGTTTTACTATGATACACAGGAGAAAATTTTGAAGTCTATTCATTCTACCCCTATCTTGGAAGGAGATTCTACTGGACAAAATATAGGTAATTTAGTGCTTGCATAGCTTGATTGCAATAACATTCCCGTTGAACACTGTGTGGCTTTTTGTGCAGATAATGCAGCTGTAATGGTTGGCCATAAAAATGGTGTTGCAGTAGTGTTGAAAGAGAAACACCCTGGGCTTATTGCGATTGGTTGCATTTGTCACCTGATAAATTTATCTGCAGAAAAGGTTGTATCTACTTTGCCAGTAAAAGTTGATGACATTCTTGTGGACATTTTTTATTATTTGAAAAAAGTTCAAATAGAAAAGAAAAGTTCCAAAATTTCAAGAGCTCCATGATATAGAAGCAAAGAAAATACTCAAGTATGTCTGTTCAAGATGGCTTTCTCTTGGAAGAAGTTTGTTAAGGGTTTTTGAACAGTGGTAACCATTGATTAGTTTCTTTAAGGGAGAGGTTGTAAATGGGAACCCTTCATCTTCGAGTCTCACCTCTTACAAAATTCCCAAACTACAATCATCATCCTGTTCAACCTCTGATGGGATATGTCAGAAAAACATAAATGAGAAAAGGAATAATTTGTGTTCTGCGACTGATTCCAGCAAAAAGAGAATTGCTTTGACATCAGCAAAGAGTGATGCTCCTATTCTGAAGAATGAAAGTCCTTTTGTAAATCGGGAAGAAAAACCATTTATGTTCCTTTCTTTTGACCTAAATAAAGCATTTTGTGCATTTCTTCTGGGTGTCCTTCCAACATTTGAAAAACTGAATGTAATTCTTCAGTCAGCATCTCCACACATTCATATTTTGAGAGAACTGTTGCTNAAACTGAATGTAATTCTTCAGTCAGCATCTCCACACATTCATATTTTGAGAGAACTGTTGCTTTATTTTCTAAAAGTATTGCTATCAAATTTTGTGAAATCAAAAGCAGTGAAAAGTTGCTCATTATTTGAAGTGAACTATCACTCTATTCAGAATCAGAAAGACAACACCAAATTATTAATAGGAAGTAAAGCATTAAACATTGTTAAATAGACTTGAAGAAAAGGAAAAAGTAGTTTTATTTGCATCTGTCAGGACTTATTCCGTTACTGCATGTGACTACATTGTTCACAAATTCCCCATAAAAAATGAAGAATTGAAAATGCAGCTGTGGCAAGAGTGAATAATCTCGACAATGCCAACAGATAGACGACCTTTCTGCTCTTAGTGCTACAGGAGATAGTGATGATGTTAAGTGGGCCTAGTTATCCAGGATTCGTGGTGTTGATGGCATTTAAAAATACAATAGAATATGTATAATAATGTTGTCCATCCTGTCCATTCCACACAGCAATGCAGAATGTGATCATGTTTTCAGTTTGGTGAAAAAAAAATATGACCCAGTTCACATCCTTCATGTCTAATGACACTATAGAATCACTTTTGATTTTGAAATGCAGGAAATCAGGCTTATGTTATAAACAAAATTTTAGTGCAGAATTCCTAAAGACAGCCAAGAAATCCACAGTTGCTTCTTTAAAACCATGGTGTTTCATTTCAACATAAACAGCAAAATACAACAACATAGCAAAAATAGATAATAGTTGTATGGCTCCATAGTGCTCTAACTTAAGTAGGAAGATTGTTGTAGTTCATTATTTTAGTACATATTTAACCAATTAAGCTAACAATGCAATGCAAATGCCTTAGAGAAAGCTACGGGCCGCTAGTTACATCTTTAAAATATCTGTGCTCTGATGGTTCATCTCACATTCCACTGAAAGTGGAAAGGTAATAAAATGTTAACATGTTATGGTTTTTTAGTTGTGTTATTAGTGTAGTAAATTGTAATGGGCCTTTTACATATTAAGCGGTAGTATGTATGGTAAGCCTGCGTTGTTTAGTGTAATTTTTTTTCAAAAATTTAATAATTTNTTTACATATTAAGCGGTAGTATGTATGGTAAGCCTGCGTTGTTTAGTGTAATTTTTTTTCAAAAATTTAATAATTTTATTTTGTTTTGAAAAATTTAATAATTTTATTTTGTTTTCAAAATCTTCTTAATTTTATGATTTCCTAAAGTTGGCAGGTATGTAACTTCCATGTCAATGATGTGCTCGTTGTTAAGAACATATTTCTCTAACACGTANTTCCTAAAGTTGGCAGGTATGTAACTTCCATGTCAATGATGTGCTCGTTGTTAAGAACATATTTCTCTAACACGTAATTAATTGCTTAAGGTACGCACCTCTTATATTTACTTATGTTCATGCTAACAAAAATTATTGGCTCCTACTCAGCTTTATATATCCATTGAACTATTGTGTCCTCATGCACTACTGGTCTTGCAAAATGAGTATTGGTCAGGACAGGCCTTGATGTAAGGAAGTATGTTGAAACAGTCTGGCTGCCAAAACTCAACCACTTGTGCGCATGACATCAGCATAGCGGGACACATAACTTTACCAGCATTGTGCGTGCACACATTTCCTTTTAACCTTTCTGTGGTTATGGGCAGGGCCGTCTTAGGCCATGCAGGGGCCCTTGGGCACATAGAGTTTGGGACCCTTTTAGAAAGCCAAAAAAAATGTGAATGAAAACATCAGAATGTTCTTTTGTTTAGGTAGTGACTTTATTGATTACTATGGTTAGCTTTATACAAAACAAAATTAAGTGAAGTGATTACTGTTTTGGGAATGGGACTTATGTTGATAAAGGTTTCTTTCAAGATTTCTGTTGTGCAAAATTTTCTATTATGTCCTCAAAGTCTAATTTTTAAAGGATATCACTTTCTATGCACATGATTGACAAATTAGTAAGTTGTTCGTAATTCATTTTTTATTCTTTTTAGCCGTGAAAATGATCACTCTCCACTACAATTGGTGACCATTAGGCAAAGGAATATCCTTAAAGCAACTTCCACATTCTGGAAAGTTTCTTCTAATTTATCTGCCTTTATTAGATTATGTAAGGCTGAGATACTCAAGTCTGCTGATTCATTAGCAAGGTTTTTCAAGTACTGCCTTAAATGAAAACATTCTGATTTGAGCTCATTAGCGTTAATGTCTTTGTGATAGAATTCTGCAAATTGTTTGCATTTATTTGTCAACTGGTCAGAATCAATTGTTTTTAACTGTGAAAGAAAACTAAAACGTTTGTTTATTTCCTTGTATGATTCTGATCATTTCTTTAAATGAGCATCCAATGTGTCGATTATAGGAAGAAATGTTTCTATACGAAATTTTTCGTTGCCATTCAACTGCACAGTCTCTGATGGTCTTTCCAAAAAAGTGATGCGTGTGCTGCGAATGCTTTGTCTTTGAGAATTATCTTTATAGTCAGTATTTGGATTTTTTCTTTGGCAGCCAATTTGTACTGATCGTAATTACTGCGTGCGCTACTGATATAATCAGCAAGAGATGCAAAACGTTTTGTTGCAACGTCCATTGTCATGGTATTGTTCTGTAAACTTATGCTTGTTTTATTGATAATTGCCAAAAGGTCATTCCATATCTCTGTTAGGAAAATGGTCTCCAGTTTTTCATTTTTTTTTTGGCAAGGCTTTGAGCCTCGTTTCTTGTTTCTCCTGGTTGATCGTGTTTCTGGCAATTGATGTTAAAGCTTTAAAAATATGACTGTAACCGTTACGCAAAGTGTTAAGAGCATCAGTGCATGCAGACCATGTGGTTTCAGAGAGGGACTTCAGAACTTTATTTGCACCTAAACATTCTGTCCAAATTTTCAATTGATTGTTCAAACCCGAGAAAAAATTTAACAATGTTTGGATGAATTGGAAGTATGCTACTGCTTCTGAAACACATTCAACCACCTGAACACTTACTAAATTCAGTGAATGTGCAGCACATGGGACAAAAATTGCAAATTTACTATTTTCTTTTATTCTTGCCTGAAGACCAGAATACTTCCCAGCCATATTTGATACATTATCGTAACTTTGCCCGCGACAGTCCTTTATTGGAATATCAAGGCTTTCCAAAAAGTTTAAAATGGTATCTGCTATATATTGAGCCTTATGCTCCTCCATAGGTAAAAATTGCAAAAATCTCTCAATAGGCTCTCCGTCTTTTACGTACAGAGTGATGAAAGTCAGTTGGTCAACGTGGGAGAGATCTGGTTTGGAATCCACTCTTATTGAGTAGTATTTGACTGCTTTTAGTTTGTTAACAATCGTCGCTAACACTTGCTGTCGCATTATATTAATAAATTAATTGCAAATATTTGCAGATAAATATGATGTACTTCCTTTTCCACGGTTTCCACAGTTTTGCATATGATCAGCAAGAAGTCAAATTCACTTATTAGTTCTAAGCATCGCAAATAATTCCCATTATTTTGAGACCCCAAAATTTTATTATCACCACGAAACCCAAGTCCTCTTGAATTCAAAAATTTTACAACTGCAACAATTCTTTTAAGTACATTGTTCCAATAATTGAACTGTGCACTATATTGGGAAAGCAATCCACTATCCACTCGTCCAGTAGTTTTACTTCTTGCAACATAATTCATCATTGATTGCCTGCTCTGTAAATATTTCTCATGCTCCTATAATAAGTTACTTATATGCTTCCAATCTTTATATCCACTAAAAGAACTCAAACTATTGCCCGTAGTATTATTAAAAAGACGGCAGCAATAACAATACACAGATTTCTTTGACTGCGAATATAGGAGCCACTTTCTTTCCACACACTCACCATTCATCAATTTGCGAGTGAAAACATTCCTAGTCAAGTTTATAGTTTTTGTTTTACCGCTTAGATCAGGAAAACTTGTTGAAGTTTCGGAGAAGTCACCATTTTTATTTTGGAAAAACTCTGGCCCATTGCGAATCCAAATATAGCATACTCCTTCCGTTAAAATCTCATCACAGTACTTACCAGGGTCATAACATATATTTTCTAAAATACTTGTAGTTGGTGAGTCGCAGTAGCTTGAACTGGAAGATCCAGGCTGTGATGTGTGTGTGACTGTCTTTAAATCTGAAACTGATGAACTCAAAGCATTAATTTTATCTTCTATGTCAAACGTGGGTCCCGTTTCTGAGCTTTGAGAGTTAGAGGCATGTTGAGATGATGAGGTCGAAGAATCAGTCTGTCTTTTAGTTACTTCAAGTGTAAAAAATGAGGTTAGTTTAGGTAGTTTGCTGATATTTTCTTTTTGAGCTGTAAGTTTTTTCTTTTTTCTGAACCATTTAAATATGTTCTTTTCGACATAATTAAACAAAACCACAAAACTACACACAACACCTACGTAAAGATACTTTATAATTTATATTAAGTTAGTAAGTAAACAAAACGAATTGTTTAAGTTTGAAACATCAGGGGAATCCTAATCCAATTGACAGCGTCAACATCTATGTATATGTGCGTGCGTCACCTACACATTGTAAGCACGCACCGTAGGTAGCGCTAACGTAAGTGACCGCTAGATGGAATAGTTTCGCCTTGATAACCAAGTTGACGGTAAGTTGATGTAAATCTACTGCAGCACGCTACCGCAACCTGATATCAAGATGACTACAAAAATTTAACGTGCAAGTTAAACGACGATGACTGCATTTCGAGGCCCCCATCAGGCTGGGGGCCCTGGGCTCGTGCCCCACGTGCCCTTATAGAAAAGATGGAATTGGTTATGGGTTCACTCTTTATACAAACATCACATATATTAATGTATGGTTATTCAAGTCAAGTGTAACAAGACAAATATATATATATATACAGTAGATGGAAAATATATTTGACAAGCACTGCTCAAAGAAATACACATTTTACATGTAAGGATGAGTGCCAAAATGTGTTAAAAATATAATAGGCATATATTATTTTTACTATGTCTATAATTAAATTTTTATAATATTCATGTAAGAATAGCCATTTCAACATTTTTTATTTGAGTCACAAAACTTGTTGGTTTTATGTGTAATTTTGTGTCACTCAACCAGAAATCCATAGTTCTGCATATATGAACGATGAAATGCATTTAAGGTGTTAGTAATAAAAACTCTATAATTTCAGAAGACGTGCTTCCCTCCCTCCTTTTGTATAAACTGTAAGCATTCTGGGCTTAAATGTAATAATTTTCTTGATCAAATCCAGCTTCTGCATGGGTGTATAATGTTGTAATCAGGGTACCGCAAATACATATTGATTTATATAATATACATAATTAAAATTAAAGATTAAAGTATAAAAATGTATTTCTACAAACCTTTGAAAGTTCACTAAAATCTGCATTTACCTACAACAAACTATAATTCTGGATAAAACATGCTGTGCATGCTCTCAAATTGAGAGACTTCTATCAGTCTTGCACGGGTTTTTGTTGATTCTTGATTCAGTGGCACTAACTTCAATTAAATATAGGGCCAGGCAAGGGGGGCAAGATTAAAATGTATTTATTATGAAGGAACACAGATTTTTCCAATAGAGGATGGGACTGGGGGTTCTCCCCCCAGGAAAATCTGCATTTCAAGGTGCAAAATGTTGCTATTTAAGCATTCTTCGTATCTAAACATTAAAATATACTGCTGTTAGAAATTGTGATATTCGTAGGATAAAATTTAAGTGATAACCTTTATCAAACCCGGAGCCTTGCCCACTCAAAATATGTATTATATTAATATCAGGAGAAACTTAGTAAGAATATTATATACTACTATTTAAATACTTATTTCCATGTATGATAGTGCTTTAACTGAAACATGTTTATTTATAAAATTTATTTCTAGATCTTATGATGCACCTACTGTGAAGGGAAAAAACCGAAGCTAATTTTTTTGTGACTTTTATATTGCATGTATTAAACATTCACACCTTAACATGATAAAATGAACACAATGATATAACTTGCTTCAAATATCACATGAATACCTTTTCGGAAGGAATGTCCTACTTCTTGGCTTGACCACCAAATGTACCACATTAACAGTCTGCATGTGGAAATGCAGTAGTTTGCTGAAGGAATGTACACTTTCTTGTCACATTTCTTGATAAGAAGTCATCTGCTACCTTATCCAGATCTAATACTGCAGCAGCCTCCTTGTGGATATGTAGAAGGCTCACAGAATTTAATCTCAGCTGTCCCATCGTTTAACACAAGTAAATCTTAAGTATTTTAAGACCAGAGAAAGACCTCTCTGCTGTTGCTGTTTACATGGGAATAATCATCACAATTTTAAAAATCTTAAACAGTTCTGAGAGTAAAACCTTAAGATGACCTTGCTTGAAGTGTTTGATAATATTTTTTATGTTATCAATAGCTTTCCCTTCGTGCTGCAGCAAATTGTGTAACATCCCTCTGTGAAGCATAAGACGATTAGTGTCTATATCATCTCTCACATTTTATAGACTGAAAAAAATAGTAGTTTTGTAGGGATCTCTCGCACATGAGCCAACTATATCTTTGACCGTGTTAAGTACGTCTCTGCACCTAGGGATTGATGATATTGCATCTTATACCACCAAGTTCAATGAATGTGCTAAGCAGTGTACATCTAGACAAACAAAAGCAAGCAAGTATGTTATAATATTAATATCTAGATATACTTTCTACTTCATAAAAGCCAAAAAATAGCTCCTCCATCTCTAAAGAATCTATGACATATCTTAAGCAAAATTAAAACTGTTCTTTCCTATTGGTATCAGCTGTTTTATCACATATTATTGTAAAATATAAAGATTTTTTAATTTTTTAACCCTACAGATTAGCTCTTGAAGAATCGTGTGACTCATTATATCAACCATTTGGTTTTGTATATCATGACTGCGCCAAGCGTAAGATACTCTTTATAGCCACCTCTGTAGTTCAGCTAAGTCTTCATGTACAAACATTGACTCAACCTTTCAAAGATTCACATTTCAATATTGCTTCCCTATGACAGGCTGGAAGTTCATGCACTTAAGTTTTTCAGTGGCCTTCTTCCAATTACAAAAGCCAGTATTAATGAAAGTCATGTCTCTTTTAGTCTAAAATTGGAAATGGTTGCCCTCAAATGTTTTATTACATACAGAACAAAAGATAACACCTGGTCATAAGCAATCTATGGACAGGTTTTACTCCAGTCTGGATTAAATTGTCTTTTCAGTTTCTTTACTACTCCCGATTTATCCTCCATGCCAGAAAGAAAAAATGATTGCTTCCTTTAGGGAAGATGAACATGTACCTGGATCCAAATCTGTCTGTGTCTCTGATGATGTCCCGTAACTGGCATAGTTTTCGTAATGTGAACTCTTCTCAACTTCTTTAATCTTACTTATAATTCTAATCACAGATTTGTCCATCGTTTCAGAAATCTACGAATTATAACATGAAACAACTCTACAACTACACCTAACACTATTGTCTGTAAACAATTGCATTAATAATTTTTTACAGCATAGCTAATCAATATTTACACCATCTACTTCTCATAATCCTCACTGCCGCAGCATGACACTACAAAAGACCATGTCTTACATCAAACAGAAATGCACTACACCCACGAGCTTTACTCGATGCTGATGACTTTGTTACTGTGAGGTGGAAAACTACACCATATCTATTTTGCTTATCTCTGTGACTCCAATAATCCAATACTTAAAAGAAAATGTCTGTTGCTAATTTAAAGCAGCCAGTAATCACTTTCACTGTTTAAAAAAAAAGAACTGAAGCTGCAGTATTTGTTATATACAGTAGAACCTCAATTATCTGCAATAATGGAGGGGACGAGCGAGTTGGATAATCGAAAATCGCGATTAGGCGAGTCATGCTTAACCTCTCTTGGTCATTAGCAAGCAGGCAGCTGGTAGTGTTTTACCATTTACGAAAGAAAATTAACTCTCTTTATTAATGAAATGTAAATATTTAAAAAGAAAGGCAAGTTCCAATAAAACAATTCTTAAGAAATGCATATATGAATGCTGGTTAGCAGCCAAATTAAAATAACCGGGCTGCGATTAGGCCTAAAATATGTCGCCCGACAAAACAGTTTATTAACCATTTACTGTAAAAATAAAACTTTTTTACTCGTGTAACAATATTTTAAAAAGTATGCATGTTCCAGTTAAAATTGTACCACCTGGAAGTAGGACAGGAGTGGGTGTTAGACTTATTTGGAAAGTTACAAATTTGAAGTCTCAACTGAAAGTCAGAGAATTAACTGGACACAAAAATGTCATGGTACACAGCGCCATCAGCCGCTAGCTGACATAACAATTTCTCTCAAAATTGTCAGTAAATAAACACATGCCTTTACATTTACTTGCAAAATCCTTCTATGTGATTAAACAAACTAATCAAAATGTAAAAATACAAGCACTATGACACAAATTTAGGTTAATGAGTCAAGTTATTGATACCCACAAACATGAGTAATTGGTAAATTGATAATTACAAAGGCAAGTTAACCACAAAGAGAAACTTTATATCACACTTAATTTCTGTTGATAAATCGAAAATATGTGAAAAATTCAACGAACATTACACTGCATCAGTACCTATAACCTAAACAAATTATACCCTAAATGTATATTCTTGACCTGAGCCAAGAAAACAATAGTAGAAACAATGTTTAATTTACAAAGCCTCAATAGACAAGTCAAATGGCGAGATACATAGTGGCACAAGCCCAAAGCTAGGAAAAAATTTAATTCATTGTTCAAAAATATGTCAAAAGTCTCAATAGATATAAAGTTACACAAAGTCACGACTGCAGGCAAGGTCGACATGGGCACTGAATCGGCCTGGTGAGAGCAGCCTCGGAACCAAAGTTTGCGGTGTCCATGCGCCAATACTCAAAGAGTAGTTTGTAACAAGAAACTAATAGGCTGAAGGCCTGACTGCCCAAATGAACAAAATGAAACATAATGCTAAGATACCTATTTACTGCCAAAATGAATTTCCAATAGACAGTAGCCAAAAGAGAATTTAGACAAACACAAACTCCGTGTTTACATTAAAGCACAAAGCTTCCCATCATACCTGCCTCGTATTGGACACTATGCCACACAACACTTCAACTTATAGAGAGTACATCCTACTCGAATGGAGCACAGTACTGAAAAGAGGTCAACAACCAACCAGCTGGCCAGGCAAGCCAGCGCTGTGCAGGTGTGGAGGGGAAAAGAGAGGAACAAAGGGGTAACTGCCGCCACACGGAGTAGTAATCAATAATTGCATTGTTGGCCTGCTCTTGCCAGCACTAAAGTCATTATAGTTTGTTAATTACAAAAAATAAGGTCAAAATTATTTACCAGAATAATGGTGAAAATTATTGTAAAAACCGAGCCGTAAATTGGTCTGATATTGATTGCGCGGCAGGATAGTTTGTTTACTGTTTCTTATAAAAAATAAGATGTTATTTTGTACTCACAAAACAATTTTTTAAGACATAGCTGTGTTTCAGTTAAAATTCCTTAGAAGTGCGGATATGAACACATATATCCGTCAGAATTAGCATAAAGAAAGCAGGCCTCGGATCTGCCTTAAACTATAAACATTGTACATTAAAGCTGTTGCACCATTTAAATGATATGGCTTAAAATTTGATACGAACTGTGTAGTTGGAGACATTTTTATTTCGCAGAGCGGCAGTCTTGATTGCCTGTAGTTTGAAACGTAAACTATGTTGAAGGTAGGTTATGATCAACAACCACTCTGTATCAACTGTCTTCCTAGTGTTGTGCTTTTTTTTTCCGTGGCCATTTCCATCTCGCTTTTGCTTGTTCTCCCTCCTTATCGCTTGCTACCTCCCGTCTTCCAGTTGATGGTGTGTGATCAATACTTCTCCGCTTGCCAACTGGAGAACAACCAACCATGAGCAAGAGGGGAAGTGAAGAGGCAGTACCGAAAAGAAGGGGAAGAGATAGTTGAGAAACATCCTCTCCTTTCTAAGAGAAGCAGAACATAGAAATCCATTGACCTACTTTCAACCACTTTACGCCTGTGTCTGCGTATTTCCAGACAAAGAAACATTTTTAACTGCTTTCATAAAAAAAAACGGACAAGATTAGAAAATTGTAGTTAATCCGCGAATTGGATGATTGAGTCACGGTTAAGCGGGGTTCTACTGTGCTTCTATCAGTAGCTACAAATGTGTGCAATACAGAAATATTATACTCCATTACTAATATTCAAAGCTATGTGGTTAAACAACAGCACCAATGGAATTTCATATTCTGCTGGCAAGATTCAAATCACATTGTCAAAGGCAGTGGTAGAGATATGAAGTTGGTACATTTTTATGTTTTTCACTTTTCGCCGCTCTGTTGCCCAAGGTCTCAAATTCCACTATGGTTGGTAACACTTCAGTTGCCGGGATCAATAGATGGCTACTTGCAATTATGAAGAAAAANGGATCTGCCTTAAACTATAAACATTGTACATTAAAGCTGTTGCACCATTTAAATGATATGGCTTAAAATTTGATACGAACTGTGTAGTTGGAGACATTTTTATTTCACAGAGCGGCAGTCTTGATTGCCTGTAGTTTGAAACGTAAACTATGTTGAAGGTAGGTTATGATCAACAACCACTCTGTATCAACTGTCTTCCTAGTGTTGTGCTTTTTTTTTCCGTGGCCATTTCCATCTCGCTTTTGCTTGTTCTCCCTCCTTATCGCTTGCTACCTCCCGTCTTCCAGTTGATGGTGTGTGATCAATACTTCTCCGCTTGCCAACTGGAGAACAACCAACCATGAGCAAGAGAGGAAGTGAAGAGGCAGTACCGAAAAGAAGGGGAAGAGATAGTTGAGAAAAATCCTCTCCTTTCTAAGAGAAGCAGAACATAGAAATCCATTGACCTACTTTCAACCACTTTACGCCTGTGTCTGCGTATTTCCAGACAAAGAAACATTTTTAACTGCTTTCATAAAAAAAAACGGACAAGATTAGAAAATTGTAGTTAATCCGCGAATTGGATGATTGAGTCACGGTTAAGCGGGGTTCTACTGTGCTTCTATCAGTAGCTACAAATGTGTGCAATACAGAAATATTATACTCCATCACTAATATTCAAAGCTACGTGGTTAAACAACAGCACCAATGGAATTTCATATTCTGCTGGCAAGATTCAAATCACATTGTCAAAGGCAGTGGTAGAGATATGAAGTTGGTACATTTTTATGTTTTTCACTTTTCGCCGCTCTGTTGCCCAAGGGCTCAAATTCCACTATGGTTGGTAACACTTCAGTTGCCGGGATCAATAGATGGCTACTTGCAATTATGAAGAAAAANTCTCAAATTCCACTATGGTTGGTAACACTTCAGTTGCCGGGATCAATAGATGGCTACTTGCAATTATGAAGAAAAATATTTTCTAAACTATTTAAAATGGAATTTATTATTAGACAAGGAAACCGTAATGTTTTGCAACATTCGTAGACAAATTGTTGCATATGAATAATGTTAAGAGACGTGTGAATTTTGGAGGAACAAAATGGCCCCCTGCCCTTCTTGGGTAAATTTTGGGTGGGAAAAAGTATCTCTCCCCCCTCCCACCCCCTACAAGTTGTCATCACTGCTTGATATGTTATTTTTGAGAAGATATAAGGTGACACATTTATTGATGAGCTGTCACATATCAGATCAATAGCATCTCCAATTGTCCTTATATTATTACAAAATAAACAACTCCCTATGATACGTGTTGCCTCACTCTTGTATTGTACTGATTATAATGAATTGTACTAACATTGTAATGAAAAAACCATTATGTAAACAAGTAAGCTACAAAGCTACCAACAGATACTTGCAGTATATGGAAATAAAAACTAAAGTTAAAAATTAGCTGACAGGTACACGTAGTCTACAGTCGAGAACCACTAAGCGGATTTGAATGCAGTTTTTACTGTTATGATTTGCGTTTATCGAGGAAGGTTTGTGTGTATTAAAAATTGCCCTAGCACTTATAGAAGCTGAGCATTAATGATATTAGTGAATCAAGTCTGGAAAAAAGTTTGCCGCCAGCGCGCTCTNCTAGCACTTATAGAAGCTGAGCATTAATGATATTAGTGAATCAAGTCTGGAAAAAAGTTTGCCGCCAGCGCGCTCTAATGGAATACGCTGCCTAATGCTTTAGAGATATAACAAAATCATATATGAAAGAATTGTGTAAAATTAAATGATCTACAAAAAATTCAGCAGTAGCATATATCTATCTTTAATAGATAAGNCTAGCACTTATAGAAGCTGAGCATTAATGATATTAGTGAATCAAGTCTGGAAAAAAGTTTGCCGCCAGCGCGCTCTCATGGAATACGCTGCCTAATGCTTTAGAGATATAACAAAATCATGTATGAAAGAATTGTGTAAAATTAAATGATCTACAAAAAATTCAGCAGTAGCATATATCTATCTTTAATAGATAAGNGTATGAAAGAATTGTGTAAAATTAAATGATCTACAAAAAATTCAGCAGTAGCATATATCTATCTTTAATAGATAAGTAGTAATAAGCGTATTTACAATTTAAATTATGCATTAAAAACAAACGTAAAATTCAGTGCCTTTTCTAACAATAAAGAACATAATCTTTATCAAAATAAATTAATTAATTGCGTCCTTCTGGCATGCCACCACACAAACTGATTTTAAAAGTTAGAGCTCCCATAATTTTATTACGAAATATAAATCCACCAAAATGATGCAATGGGACTCAATTACAAAGCACTCAAAACAAACATGAGAGTACTTATGTCTTTAGAAGATAACAACATGTTTGTTGACATGCTACTGAAATTCTGAAATGGAGAGCTTCCAATGGATTGTGGAAAAATTTCTCTCAATAATGATACATGTGTGTTAGTCACCGACCACCAACAACTGATAGATAATGTATACCCTGAAATACACGACCTTTCAAATAAGACACTGTCGTGGTTCAAAGAAAGAGCAATATTATTGTCTACTAATGAAAAAGTTGAAAAAATTAATGAATTAGTGCTCGCAAAATTCAATGCGCAAACACAAGTCTATTACTCAGTAGATACAGTACTTGACAGTGAAGAAGCTGTGCACTATCCCACAGAATTTCTTAATTCATTGAATCGGTGTGGCATGCCACCACATAAACTGATTTTAAAAGTTTGATCTCCTATAATTTTATTGCAAAATATAAATCCACCAAAATTATGCAACGGGACTCTATTACAAATAAAAAGTTTAAAAAGTTATCGCATTGAAGGTAGTATTCTAACTGGCTGCGGTACTAGAGTAACTGTTTTAATACCTAGAATACCAATGATTCCCTCAGATTAGCCTTTTAATTTTAAGAGTTCAATTTCCAATAAGTGTTTGTTTTGNCTTTTAATTTTAAAAGAGTTCAATTTCCAATAAGTGTTTGTTTTGGTATGACCATAAATAAGGCACAGGGTCAAGCTCTTAATGTGGCTGGAGTGGATTTGAGTGCAGCATGTTTTTCACATGGACAACTATATGTAGCCCTTTCGTGTGTCACGTCAAACAGAAATCTTTTTGTGCTGGCGGTCAGAGGCAAAACAATTAATGTTGTAAATTTACTATCATATAATATTGCTATTGTCTTTTCCCAATTTATTTATTAGTGTATCGCTGTAAAAACTAAATTGTACCCGGGCGAAGCTGGGCCGGGTCGCTAGTGATGCATAATTATAACTCTCACAAGTTCTGTTACCCTCTTTTGGTTGTAGGTGCTGCGGTCCTGTAGTAGTCAGACTACTCCCCTCCCACCTAGGTGAACCGGGTTCAATTCCTAGAAGGGTCGCTCCCGGATTTTCGCATGTGGGAATCATGCCGGACAATGCTACTGGTCGGCTGGTTTTCTCGGGGATCTCCCATTTCCCCTGCCCTTGCATTCTGGCACTGCTCTATACTCACTTCACTTCACCCTCATCTGCTCTCAATACCTCGATGTTAAAAGTCGCTCAAATCTCTCCACTCTCCAGTGTGTTGTACAGGTCTTTTGTTAAAGATTACATACACACTTTCAAAACTTCTAAATTCTTGATATCAAGAACAAAAATCTATACTTTGTATTGAATCAAATGAGGCTTGCTGTGTTATATGTTGAATTTGTAACTCTTATTTTTAACCCTAGCAGCAATCAAATTAAAATCTTTGTGGAGANCTTGCTGTGTTATATGTTGAATTTGTAACTCTTATTTTTAACCCTAGCAGCAATCAAATTAAAATCTTTGTGGAGATAATTACTACCGAGTCACGTTGAGATATACTAACATTTATAACAAAAGGTTGAATTGAAAGTATTTACAGGTCTTCATGCTACATTTTGTTGTTTCTTTTACATGCCCCTGCCCACGTTTTAGCAATGTCCTTTGGGAAGCTAAACTATTTTACATCANTCTTTTACATGCCCCTGCCCACGTTTTAGCAATGTCCTTTGGGAAGCTAAACTATTTTACATCACTACTTGTAATTTTTGTAATTATTGCACCCATACACTGCACCTCTCTGCAAAGTGTCAAACTCTGATAACATTGCAATTGCAACACAGNCTTGCTGTGTTATATGTTGAATTTGTAACTCTTATTTTTAACCCTAGCAGCAATCAAATTAAAATCTTTGTGGAGAATTTAAACAGAAAATTTCCATTTAAAAAAAAATGGCATATATGATGGCAAAAAGTGTTTGCACTTCCCACACAAATAATTACTACCGAGTCACGTTAAGATATACTAACATTTATAACAAAAAGGTTGAATTGAAAGTATTTACAGGTCTTCATGCTAAATTTTGTTGTTTCTTTTACATGCCCCTGCCCACGTTTTAGCAATGTCCTTTGGGAAGCTAAACTATTTTACATCANTCTTTTACATGCCCCTGCCCACGTTTTAGCAATGTCCTTTGGGAAGCTAAACTATTTTACATCACTACTTGTAATTATTGCACCCATACACTGCACCTCTCTGCAAAGTGTCAAACTCTGATAACATTGCAATTGCAACACAGNCTTGTAATTATTGCACCCATACACTGCACCTCTCTGCAAAGTGTCAAACTCTGATAACATTGCAATTGCAACACAGCAACAGGCAAAAATGTTTTGCTATAGAACAAACAACTTGTCTCATTACTGGTGCAGGTTTCCTTCTCCCCCTGAGCTGATGTCATGGAAGGCGGGTAAAGGAAGGGAGCATACCCATTATTTCACCTTACCTCCTTATATCATGGATCAGGCTAGTCTCAAATTAGGCTGAAACCCAACTTTGAAGTCTACAGACTATGTTAACCCCTGCCTCTAGTCATTCCAGTCCTCTGCTGGGATATCTTGTTCAAGGACACTAACACAACAGCAACAATTTTAGTCTCTCCATCTTGCTCTTCTTTGCTGGCTCACACCTGGTTTCTTCCACAATGCAAACACAAATCACTACTCTTCCACTTAGATGTTTAGTGCCTTCAGATTAAATATTTTATTCAAAATTTCAGTAACTACAATGGTGGATAAAGCGAGAAAGTTTTCCACGAGTACAACAGTGTTTCAAGAGGCAAAAATTAAAGAAATAATTAACTTGAACATGTAAAAACAAACCTGAATGTACCCAATAAATCGTTATCTCTGCCACAAGTACAAGTAGTTTTTAATAAAAAAATTATACAAATCTAATTACGTTAATAACTTAATTTTTTTCTTCTGATTGAAACTTAAAATTTTGACATGCAAAAAAATACTCATCCAACTGCATGAATCATGAGTGAATACAATGTACTCTTTCAACAGCAGTGATNTTTGACATGCAAAAAAATACTCATCCAACTGCATGAATCATGAGTGAATACAATGTACTCTTTCAACAGCAGTGATAAATCCTCGTAAGTCTCAGAGTTTAAAATGTTTTGTTAAATCTTCTAGTTTTCATTAAATATTAAAAATAAAATTTTTCCTTCAGTTTTGACAGACTCANTAAAATGTTTTGTTAAATCTTCTAGTTTTCATTAAATATTAAAAATAAAATTTTTCCTTCAGTTTTGACAGACTCATCAATTTCTTGCCTTTGAAATTTTGACATCACTTACGCTTTGGTTAATGTTCTGGTGGGCAGAAGGAAAAAATGTGAACAGTTAGGCCTATGTATGTATATTAACCCTTTGAGCAGTATAAACTTACATGTATGAGCATTTCTCTTGCGCCATAAATAGTACGGCCATACATATACCTTTTTCCACTCTCTGTCAATTAGTGAAAGTGTAGCGATGCTCCATTGTAGTGTATGTGCTGCTATCCAGGCTCCAACTTCCCTTCTATTTTGTGACTTGTATTTTCACATTTTGTATTACATTTTTACTGTGGGAAATATTTAGTTTCGATTTTCTGCAATGAAAATGTGCGTATATAAGTTCATACTTTTTACTGCAAGAAATAATTTTGCTATTGTCTTGTCACAAAGTTTAGGCCTGCAAAACATTTTTTTACTTTTTGTTGTATCTTTATATCAATATGTAAATGCTGCTGTGCTGAGTTAGTGCATGTACTTTTTATCTGCTGTTTGAACTAACTGAAAGAATATTATTTCCTATATAGTCTATTTTTAAGGTAGGAAAAGTAGTTTTCTGGACATGTTACAATGGCTTCAAAGAAAAAATTACACTCTTTCTGAATGTTAAGTAAGTGCAATAATAACCAACTGGCAATCAGATAGTGACATGAGTAGTTTTTACAGAAGCAAAAGTGAAATTGATTACTCTGACAATTCACAAAATAACTCTCTCGTTGAATCCAATGAAGCTGGTAATACTGTAAGTAATNTGAAATTGATTACTCTGACAATTCACAAAATAACTCTCTCGTTGAATCCAATGAAGCTGGTAATACTGTAAGTAATGACAGTTTCAACTATACTTCAAATTAAAAATTTTTGCCAAAGAATATTGTATTTCATTATTCTGAGTAAGTTATTATAAACAATATTGATCTGCCACTAAATCCTACAGAGGTAGATATGTTCAAGCAACTACTGCATTCATATCTTATAGATCCCATTTCTTGTGAAACAAACAAACAANTCATATCTTATAGATCCCATTTCTTGTGAAACAAACAAACAACATATATACATTTCTACACATATGCATGTGAAAGCAAATTCAATGCTTAAAAAATTGTACCTAACATCAGAGGTAGATTTATACACATTTCTTGCTACTATAATGCTAATGGCTCACACATTAAAAAATTTACTCAAGGACCTTTTGATTTTCATCCCATGTTCATAAAAATATTTTTGCTATATAGGTTTTGTTTGTTGCTATAGTTGCTTCATTTTTGTGATAACAAGGCCCAGATAAGATATCAAATTTGCAAAATAAGTATTGTTATTGAGTCACTGAGAATTCACTTCAAACCTCTTTTCAAACCATTCCAGAATCTCTGCATAGATGAAAGTATTATATCCTGGAAATAGCATTTGTCATTAAAACAGTATATCCCAAGTCAAAGACATAGGTTTGGAGTGAAACTCTTTGAGCTTTGTGACTGCAAAATGGGTTATGTTCAAGATTATATTGTGTGTAGGATAAAAACAGTAATATTGAATTTGACAACTTCGACTTTTCAGGTTCTGTTATATAATCACTTATGAAGCTGTATCTTGGTAAAGGTCATTGTGTATTCATGGACAGTTGGTACACTAGTCCAAGTATTTTTTTCAGTTCCTGTTTGATAATAATACTGGGGTTTGTGGAACTGTCAAGATTGAACAGAAAATAAATGCCATAATTTCCAGAAATGTTTGGAAAGGTGTATACAGTACAACATACAAACACACTATTAGCTGAAAAATGGCATTATAAAAGAGACATGTGTATGTTTTCCACAATTCACAGAAACAAAATGAAAACAACTTCCAACCATGACAATTTTACTGGAAAATATAAAGAANATAATAATACTGGGGTTTGTGGAACTGTCAAGATTGAACAGAAAATAAATGCCATAATTTCCAGAAATGTTTGGAAAAGTGTATACAGTACAACATACAAACACACTATTAGCTGAAAAATGCATTATAAAAGAGACATGTGTATGTTTTCCACAATTCACAGAAACAAAATGAAAACAACTTCCAACCATGACAATTTTACTGGAAAATATAAAGAGAAGCCAGCGATGATTGTCAAATACAACATGGGTCTTGTTGATAACGCAGACATGCAACTTAGTTTCAACGATAGCTGCCGCAAGAGGTCAAATGGTACAAGAAATTGTTCTTTAAGTTATTTTATTTGTGCGTGCTAAATTCGTACATAATTTTTCAACAAAACCTGGGGGAAATGTGACAGTTATTAGAATTCAAGACAAACCTTACCAAGCAACTGCTTCAAGAATTCTCCAATACATGAAAAATTGCAAAAGTTAGACAACATTCTGAAATTCCCATACAAGATCCATTACAACTCTTGGCACGTCATTTTCCAACATCATTCCCATCAGCAAACTCAAAACAGAAAGCTCAACAGCAGGGTTATGTTGCAAACACACCACCTGAAAACAAAGAAGAGATTGAAGATGGATGTGCTTGAAATTTTACATCGGTCTGTGTGTTCACTCGTGCTTCACAGAATTCCATACATTAACCAATTTCCAATGGGGAAAATAAAAGAACAATATGTGCAACTTCATAAAAAATTATGATTTTCCTACTAAATGTTTGAAATGTAAGGTAAATTGTGCATATAGTCATAGAATTCAAACCATTCATATAAGAGCAAATTTCTGGTTCTTCCATGGAGATCAAAGTCAGCCTATCTTACCCATAAATTTATCTTTGTTCTGTGGTTCAATATGGGGGCTGATTTATTATTTATATATTAGGTATTGTTTTTGAATATATAAGTGGTTTCCTGTGATATACATGTTTGTGTGTGTGTGAATGTATTTGAAATTAACTATTCACATTTTACTGAAATGTTTTTTTACAATATTTTGTGAGTGACTGGTTAGTAATACACATTCATTATTTTACCCTAGTAACTGCAATGGCTTGAAAGTATGTATTACAGTATTTAATTGCAGTATTTCACTCAATGATGTGTTATTTATTTAAAAAAATATGTTATGTTTCGATTTATTAATTTCCTAATTGTTACTTGTTATGAAAATATAATTTGAAATAATTAAATGAGTATTCTAAAAATGTTCATGATATGAATTAAGTATGGTGAAAAAATCCTACTCCTGTGGCACAAAATACATGCATCAGTTATACTGCTCAAAGGGGTTAATAATATGGATATAGGAACGATATCTCAGCACACGTTTGTAAAATTGTCAGCATAGTCAGTACCTTAGCCCATATTTACTTAGAAATGTTGTATCTTCTGAGAATCAGGCAGAATGATTGCTTGGCAATACAGAAATTCTGTCAACACATCTCATCTACTGTATCATGAAATGTCCAAATTATTGAAATCATCCAAGTTCAAATTTCTACTGGAATTTATTATCATACAATTTCATTCGAGCATAATCTCAGGTTTTTTGCAATTAGCACCCTTGATATATTTAGGTGTCAGATTTGTCAAAATTGCAAAAAGTAAGAAATGTCTAGGTCCACAGAAAATTAAAGAAAAATTTCTCAGGTGTCTTTCATAGCTTTCAAAAACTGGCTACTAGTAGGATAATTTTTCACAAAAACTCTTCAATTCCACAAATTGATCTCTTCCTGTCATTAAACAACCTATGAATTTCCCCTTTTTGACAAAATGTTGTCGGTCTACATTCTTAAGGCAAATACATAGGTAATTGGTTATAATACAAATCAATTTACTCCAAAATGCACAGAGTGCAGTGATTTTTGATCCAGGACTCTGGGTCTATTAATCATTTAGAATACATTACCATTTCCACAAATACTGCAAACACCAAATTTGCTGCCAACTACACTGGTGTCCAAAATTAGATCAACAAACAGACATCCGTTCTTTGTGATCATTTAGCCACAAGATAAAATTGGGTGATAGTAAATTATAAATAATAAACAAAATAAATACTATAACATCATTTCTTGATGAACTAACAGGAAAAGTCAATAGATAGTGCTGCTTTTCAAAAATTCACTTTTACACACATCTAGAAAACCGGTTACGTCTATTTAATATGGTGTGTGATCACCTTCGACAGCAATACAGGCGTGAAAACAATGTGGCAACTTCGGAATAAGGTCATTAATCAAAGTTTGAAGTATTAATGCCTATTCTTCCTATAGAGCAGCCCATTAGCCCTAGATAATGATTAGTGGATTCAGACATTAAGCAACTTTGTCCCCCTAGAGCATCTTACACACGCTCTATCATATTTAATTCAGGAGAGAGAGAGCAATCCATGCATGCAATATCTTCAATCGTCATCCATCAGTAAGAAGTCTGAGCCTACAACACCTTGAAACAACCAATCTTGTCGTGATACCTGACAGCAGTTAAACCTTCCCAGTTTATCTGTACAATGTCGTGGATAGTTGGTCAAGTGGATAGCATAATGCCTCCTCACACCATTATTGATTCACCTCTATATTGATCTTTTTCTACAATGTTTCAGGACTGAAATTGTGTTCCAGGTTCTCTCCAAATGTGAATCTGTCGAGAATCACTCTGAAGACTGAATCTGGACTCATCCGTAAACAGAACATGGGCCCACTGTTTGACTGTCCAATGGACATTTTGATGGCTCCACACTAGCTGTCTTTAGTCTGTGAACATACATCAGGCATACACATACAGCAGGTTTCTGACAATAAAGGCCTCTCTTGCCTAAGCCATCTGTACACTGTTTGCTTCGATACAACTGTTCTATTAAATGCTGAGAGGTGAAATTCCAACTGCTGTGCGGTACTATGGCATTACCATCTTGTCCTTATGGCCAAGTAACAGTCATCTTTTTCCGATGTCACTCTTGGTCGTCCTGGCCCTGTTCTTGGGGATAGTTTCTGAATGGTAACTACTGTTGCCACATCCGAGAAACAACAGAATGGTACACATTAAGCCATCTGGCCACATCAGCTTGAGACTGTCCAGCTTCCACCACGGGGAGTCTTCTAGACATCTTCTCTGTGCTATAGCTGAATGTTTACACATTGGCATTGCACTGATAAAGTACCTAGTAAACACTACACACACCATTCGATAGAGGCACTGATGTCATCGCTTTCATGGTGGTTCTGTTGTTCAGAATATGGGTATATTTTCATTTGCTTCCATTTTACTATCATCCAATACCATCTTGGGACAAAATGATTACAGGAGGGATGGCTGTCTGTTTGTTGCTTTAATTTTTGGACACCAGTGTATGATACCTTGTTGGTAACGATTTATAAACTATACATTATATAAATTAAATACCATTGGTGGTTAAATACAGAGAATAGATGGATCTAATATACAACTTTTATGTATTATATAATATTACAAATGTGCTGGGAAGAAGAAATTTCCAGGTTGGAACTAATTTAACTAAGGGTTTTATTTTTTTGAAATTGTCAAGTGGCCACGTGGTGTAGTGGTGAGACTACTTGCGTCCCAACGAGGCGAACCAGGTTTGATTCCTGGCAGGGTTACTCCTGATTTTTACATATGGGAATAGTTCCTGACAATGCTGCTGATAAGCGGGTATTCTCAGGAATCTCCCGTTTATTCCACCCTTTCATTTTGGCACTGCTCCACACCCACCTCGGTTCACCCTCATCGGCTCTCAAGATCTTGATATTAAGAGCTGCCCAAATCTCTCCACTTTTGACATTGTCAATTTTTGACAAAATCTATATAAAATACAGTGTAACTAGAAACAAAACACTTCTGAATAGAAACTGGTTATCTGAATAAAGTTTGCATTTTAAAGAAGGTAATCTGGTAATCCAAAGCTTGGTATGATAAAATGCACACTGTACTGACAGGTAAGGGCTTTGATGGTTTAGAGTGTGAACCCTGTTTGTATTTCAGAATTATGGACTGTTGTATTGTCATCATTACTCTATATGTAGATAACATTTCGTTGTTTTGTAACAATCTGGATGAAAAATCTAAGGTTTAGCAACAGCTTATGTCCAAATTTCAAATTAATGATCTAGGAAAAGCTCAGCATGTTTTAGGAATGAGAATCAGATACATTAATGATGCAATCTTTGTATATCAAGAAATGTACATTCAACAAATTTTGAAAAGGTTTAAGATGGTTGAATGTAATCCTGTGCTTACTTTCATGGAAGGGGGAAGGTATTAAATAGAAAGGTATATGAAGGTGATGAGTGTACCCAGATACCCTACCAGGCATTAATAGGGAGCCTAATGTCTAGCTGTAACAACCAGACCAAATACAGCTCATGCTATTAGTATTCTCAGCCATTTTAAAATATGTTATGAGTAGGAATACTGGAAGTGTGCTTAAAGAGTTCTGAGATCTGAAAGTAATAATGAAATTGTCGTTAGTTTATAAGAAGAGGGACGAGGGATTCACAGGCTATATCGATTCTGATTGTGGCAATGATATCATTGACATACGGTACACTGTGTATGTTTTCAAATTTGGAGGTTGTGTTATCTCATGGAAAAAAGGAAACTGAGAACTGTGGCATTGTCAAGTACTGAGGCTAAGTATATGGCTCTTATGCAGGCTACTAGGGAGTTGTGTTGTGTGGCATAGGTTGACTAAGGAGTATACTCCTCTGCTATAAGTGACAGTTGGTCTGCCCTAAAATTGGCAGTGGTCTTAAACATAAATGTTGTTTGAAAGACTTGTGTTTTGAGTGCATAAGATGTAGATTTCCTAAGTTAAGGTGTCATGTTGGAAATGGTAACCTACTGCAATTTTACATATTGTGCCGTAGCACAAATAATGTTGACAAAGATGATTTATAGCTGTATGTTTTCCATAAAAGGTACATCAAACACTGCAAGGCACCCTTGAGGGATCATAAATTACATTAAATTATGCAAAAGCATTACAATCAATATTCCCTTTTGTTCATAAAAACTTGATAAAAGATCACAAAACTTGATGAATTATATTAAAATTGAAAAAAATACAACTTGCAAAAACTATGTAAATGGAAAAAATTACTATATACCAATCTTTAAATTACTTTTAAAACAATTATTAGAAAAAATTGATTAGATTTCATTTCTTGACCAATTGGAAAGGAGGGCAGCTGTTTAAGCCCAGTAGAGCGTCCGTTTCTTAAAAAGGAGCATATTAAAATTACTCTTAGAAATGGCTATAATTTCGGTGGAGGCAGTCAAAGATCCATCAAAGCTCCAACCGAATAAAACTGTTGCAAACAAAACACATAATAAAACGTACTTGAAACAGCCCAACGCAAGAGTGGTGGACACCAATATTAATTAAAAATGATTCATTCTTGGGCGGTGAACAAGACAGTATACAACACGTTAAAACAAGGAGACACAGTAACACAACCGTTTTAGTTTAACCGAAACAGAATTTTGACAGGCAACTGAAACCACAATTTTGAAGGGAAAAAAAACTAGTATTACTGCTTACCCAAGACGAATACAACTATGCCACACAAAATACTAAAACCTTTAAAAAGAGCCCAACAAACACCCAAACATTGTCCACTACTCACCGGTAATTACGCCCTAATGCTCGGTGGCTCAGGCTACAAAACTAAATTAAAACGAGCCACATCATGGCCTTAATGTCTTAGAGGACGACAAGTGCTGCAGTTAAACCATTTGAAGATCTCTTGCAGGCGACACGTTCAGGTGGTGGCAGGGCATAGAATAGGAAGATATCCAGCTGTGCAATGGCTTAAATAAACTATTAGAACTGTATAAAAAATTATTACGCACGAACGGAGGGGAAAGTGAGGAAGGGGGGACGGGAGGAAAGAGGAGGAGATCCGAGCAGAGCAAAGAGTATACCACAGCGTAGTGTAGAAAGAAAAGCAAATGTCTTGCGTGAACGATGTTAGCGTCACAATATTGTGATGTGTTCCTAGAACTTTGTTTCTTGATAANTGGCAGGGAATAGAATAGGAAGATATCCAGCTGTGCAATGGCTTAAATAAACTATTAGAACTGTATAAAAAATTATGACGCACGAACGGAGGGGAAAGTGAGGAAGGGGGGACGGGAGGAAAGAGTATACCACAGCGTAGTGTAGAAAGCAAAGCAAATGTCTTGCGTGAACGATGTTAGCGTCACAATATTGTGATGTGTTCCTAGAACTTTGTTTCTTGATAAAAAAAATTTCTGCCATGTACATTGGCACCAGTGCTTTTTCTTTTGAGTCACCTTTGTTTATGGTTTTTTTTGCTGGGTTTTACTGCTGTGATTGTTGTGAACTAAACACATGATGTTGGGTATTCATTTCTAACTTATAGGTTGTTAGGTCAGCATAAATAAAATATGTGTAAATGGCTGTTAAAAAATGTTACTGTATACTATACAAATGTGTTAATTTTGTTTACAGAAGACTGGTTTAGGAAGACAGTTCTATGAAAACTTGTGCATGAAAGCAGTAAATCAATCAATTGGCCGTGCTGTGAGGCATCAAAAGGATTTTTCATCAATTCTTCTAGTTGACACGCGATACTTGCAAGTCCACATTCAAAAGAGCTTGCCATCTTGGATACGTACCTCATTAAAGAGTCACACCACTTTTGGTCCAGTAATTGGAGACTTAGCAAAGGTAAAACTGTTAGTGACTAACATAAATTCAATTTTTTTCATTTAATTGTTTGAAGTGTATGAAAATAAGTTTATTTTAGTAACAGTGTATTAAAATAAGAATACATTTTTTTCATTTTTAAGTATCTTCTGGAATACCATGAAAAGTGTTCACAAGGTTCTTCATTATTTTGAAGATTTGTCAAGTAGAAAGAAAAGTTTTTTATTTCCACATTAGTGAACTACTAAGTATGTACCCTTACAATGTTAATCACTATTGTTAGCACAATAGTTTTGTTAAAAATTTCTATCTTGCTTAGTGGGGGATACAGGGCCATATTTAGAAATATGGCACCCCAGGCACATGAGCTGTAGGTGCTCCTCGCCCTTCCCATAACCCCTTCCTACAAAAACATCATGCAGTTGATGAAGACAATTAATAATGTTGTATGCCTATTTATTGCCAGTATTATGTATCTCATTATTTAATTAAATTTATTTATATTCGTACTGAAATTCCATCTCAAATATTAACAAACAATATTGGGTTAGTTTAAAACAAAGTATGTAGTTATATTTTCACAATATTTTTTTTAGAATTATATATAGTTATTTTATATATAGTGAACTCTCAATTTTCTGGGGTGATGATTGGCTAAAGAATCACGAATAACCAATATTCATGGTTACAGCAATTTTTGGTGGAGGGGCGGGGGGCAATGTTTACTTTAGGCCTATATACTGTCCATGTAGGTTATGTAAACAAATAATATATTCATATAAGAATTCATTTTTTTGACAGCCAGTGTGTTGCAACGTCATAATTGATATTAACATCGTCACATACACAAAATCCTGTATTAGCTGATGTGTGAATGGTTGCAACAAAATTTCACGTTGGTTATTTTGACAGCCTACATTTGCACAAGAAGGATATCGTAGACAAAATGTTGTAACGTTCGGCCACTTACACTGCCGAATGTTTACGTTGCCACGGCTTGCTCAAAGGTAGAATAGGAGACCCAGTACAATTGACGCCGATTAATTAAGAAATAAAGTTCCAGAGTATTTTGTTCTATACTTTATTTATCATTTGAATGACACAGTTCACATACAAATTTCCAGTATGTAGAGTACGAACCGTTCAGAGATAAATATACAAGTACAGACTAGCGCCACAGTCGTTTACAGNTGGTTTACCGTTTATTAATATCTCAAAACTTGCATCGCAAGACTAAGTTACGAAGGCAGGAGGGATGTTCGTTCCCTCCTGGCACACTAACGACCCCCCACACCGGCGGAAAGAATTTGATAGAATTTAGGTTAAGTTAAACAAAAAAGAAATGTGAAGAAAAAGATTTTACGGTCACTGGTGCTTGCCGGTGTGGGTGAAATTCTTCTTGCCCGATGCGTCTTCTCACGCCCGATGTGTGTTCTTCTACGGTTGGTTACTTTTTTCTCCTTTAGGCGATAGACACCACTAGTATTTATATGCAGGCCTATCGCCCCCTTCTCCTAAGATAAGCACACGGCATCCGGCATCTGCCAGCAGCGTCATCCAAAACTGCGCTGTGTCCCGCTCTCAACACGTTATCAATATCGAAACTGCGCCGTAGTAACTAAAACTGTTGACACCGTCAACATCCAGATAAACTAACCTCTCGTACAACAAAACGGCACCGGAGGAACTAAAACTTGTCGACGTCGCCTGAAAAAGCTAAATAATGCTGACGCTTCACAAAAAACCAAAGTTCGAAATGAAACTGTAAAACGGACTCCTGATAAAACATAAACAGCAAACGTCCGCCCGATAACCTACAATAGCACACGTCTGCCGGATAAACTAACTATCACTGGAAACGAGCCACCACTGCTTTAAACTTCAAACCAGATAAAAATATTATGAAGCTTTCCAAAGCTTCATACACACGAAAGAATTTTACACCCGTGTCCCGAAAAATTAAGAATATTGCATCATTACAATGTCTATGTATTTTATTTTATTACAAAACAGCTGATATTAGTGTAAGAAATAAACTTTGTTCTAGAATAATGTGTAGGTGTTTAAACGAAATGGAACACCGTATGCAATAGTTTAGCATCGTTTGTCTCTTCTTCATAGGCCGTAGCTAGTGCTTGCTTTTAACGTCGCCCACCATGTGCATGCTTCATATTGATTGAAGGGGCCGCACATCTATCGCAGAGTATTTTTAAAATATTTCTACANTACAATGTCTATGTATTTTATTTTATTACAAAACAGCTGATATTAGTGTAAGAAATAAACTTTGTTCTAGAATAATATGTAGGTGTTTAAACGAAATGGAACACCGTATGCAATAGTTTAGCATCGTTTGTCTCTTCTTCATAGGCCGTAGCTAGTGCTTGCTTTTAACGTCACCCACCATGTGCATGCTTCATATTGATTGAAGGGGCCGCACATCTATCGCAGAGTATTTTTAAAATATTTCTACATTAATTTGACAAAATATATTTTAAACCAGAGTTGTTTTGAGCCCGCACGAGATGAAAAATTTACTTTTAAAAGGACGTGATAGATATACTTTTGCGACACAGCAGTGAAATAGGCGACTGTGCTACCATCTGTTGGCCAGTGTGCGCGCTCACTTCGAAAACCATGCCCCCATGAAATGACTCGTTTTTCATGTGTAAAATGCAAATATTCAAATGAATTCTCAGAGTTTTAAATTTTCCTCGAGCTCAATAAAAATTTTACCATAACATATTTTCGTATGGAGCGATTCTGCTGGCTAATAATTTGGATTCGGCCTGCAATCGCCAAGCCTTTCTGAAGCCGGTTCACCGTTTTTTTTTTTTTTTTTTTGGCTCCCCTCCCACTTCAACAACAAAGCGAAAACAATTTTTTTTAATTATTATTAAAATTGCACGTTTTTTGCATTGGAATCATTTTGTAGCAAATAATATTTATGTTAATGTAATATTTTGTCATCCAGTTGTACTCGGTGCCACAGTTATTTTATAAATAGCATTTGCGTGTACGAACTATTGTAAACTACACAATCTCGCCTTTTCTACGAGCAGATGCCAGTTTTAATGAAATACTTTATTATTATGAATGAAAATATGCTGTCTGACAATTTCCCCGAGTTCTAATATTTCCAAGTTTCACATATATTCACTGTTATAAATGTGTGTATATATATATAGTACCCAAACACTTTTAATAATAAAATAAATCAGTACCGCATCACTGATCACTTGACTGCAGCCTGGTAATTAACAGCATGTGCATGGGTTATTATTACCAGCGACGCGCGACTGGCAGCAGTNAAATCTGGAGTTTACTGTAATTACTGGAAAAACCTTTAACACGATACTTATTCATAGGCCTCACAAAATAGACCCCTAACAATGTGTAAATTGATTTTGGAAGCAATTTTTACTAATTTACATATTTTTTTACTGTGTCAGTAGATATCACATTTTCTCTGCATTCTTTAGTTTTTGAAACTGTTTCTATTAATTCCTGAAAGTTCAGTGCTTTGGTTAAATTGCCATAAGAGCATGCATATTTAACTTATCTTCCACCATGGAGTCGTGTAGATAATGTTGTGCATTCATCTATGAAGATAGGAGCAATAAAACAAGATCTCAAGCTGGTGACTTGTAAGTTTTCTGAAGTTTTTTAATATCCACTTGAATCTGCTTCCATNCAATAAAACAAGATCTCAAGCTGGTGACTTGTAAGTTTTCTGAAGTTTTTTAATATCCACTTGAATCTGCTTCCATAAAATATATAATATGGCGCTACAGACAAATTGTGTATTATATGTTCAACAGTAAACATGAAACATGTAGGTAATTTTTGTGCAAATAAAAATNCGCTACAGACAAATTGTGTATTATATGTTCAACAGTAAACATGAAACATGTAGGTAATTTTTGTGCAAATAAAAATCAAGTTTGTAGGTATGAGCATACCAGAAGACAAAACAACATTGCCAACCCACACAATGGAAGGATTGAAACCACAGAAAAACCCTCAGTTTTAAGGGCAATCTCACAAACAGCTGGAAACAATTGCAGCAACAGTTCACTATTTATCTAAATGCTACGGGTGCCAAAAGCTTTAAAGATATTGTTAAAATAGCTATGCTATTGCATGTGCTCTGGGAAGAGGCAAAAGACCTATACTTCACAACGCATAGTGCCGATGCCGACAATGAACAATATGAGGCATTATTGGGCCACTTGGAAACATATTTTCTTCCTAAAACAAATCAAAGTGTCGAACAGCAAAAATTTAGTCATTGTNATTATTGGGCCACTTGGAAACATATTTTCTTCCTAAAACAAATCAAAGTGTCGAACAGCAAAAATTTAGTCATTGTGTGCAGGGGGATTGTGAGACAATGGATTCCTAGTCACCTTGTTATGATGCCTACGTTCTAATTGTTATGATGTACTATGTGATGACTTTATTAAAGACAAGAGTGCATGGGGTGAGAAACTTGTGTTTCAAGGACANTTTGTTATGATGTACTATGTGATGACTTTATTAAAGACAAGAGTGCATGGGGTGAGAAACTTGTGTTTCAAGGACAGGTATCTTTGTGAGCTGTCTTTGAAACTAGCCAAGGCTATACAGATTTGTAAAACAGCTGAACAAAGCCAGGAATTACTGGAGGTGATTAATAGAAAGAAGGCAGTGCATGTCCTGGTCAGTAGCAACTGCAAAGAATAAAATGATCCAGAGCTATCAGGCAAGCCAGAATAATTTTTGAAGATATCATTTACACACTCATGAAGGAACCTTAAAAGGAAATAANCCCCCACTTCAATTTGTACCGGTCTTAGGGTCACAGACAGCATGGAGGACGGATTGGAAAACACCATTATCAGAAGGACAAGACTGCTCACAGGGAGTATTACTCCGCCGAAGAAAGTGCATCTAGGTACAGTCCACAGATAAATCATGTTATAGGTTCAGATACGAACATGTCGATTCCAACTGCCCCACGTTTAACACTATGTGTTATAACTCATTTAAAACTATATGTTATTACTGTCATAAACATGGTCACTTCCCACGAGTGTGAAGGTCTAAGTCATTACATGAGGTTAAAGACAATGTGAAAATTGTTTGTACTGATTTCAATTTAATACTCGGATGTGTAACCTCTACTAGTATTAGTGAGGCAAATAAATTGGTTTTTTATTGTAACCTTGCAAACTTTTGTACAAAAAATGCAAGGTAATTCACTTGTGTTGTTGCACAGAAAGCATCAAGTGTAAAGGTCAGACATGAATCAAGTATTCATCTAAGACGTAGGCATATAGTGAACAAGGAACAGTAAACAGGGTGGTTTTGCAGAATACACATAGTAGAATCTAATATCATTGTTAATTTAAAGGTTGACACTGGAACACAAGTTAATGTACTTCCAGAGAGTTTTTTTTGTAAGTTAAGGTTAAGGAAGAATGCATTGTTAAAGTCTGAGGTTAAATTGAATAACTATACAGGTACAGAAATTCCACTTTTAGGAAAATGTTTTTTATACTGTTAAATATGGTAGGAAGTTTGCATTTTATTAAATTTCAAGTGACTATAAAGTTGATCATTCCATACCCTTATGGTCAATCCATTTCAAATCAACAAAAAAAAAACATTGTTGCTGACATGCTTTATTATTTTTAAAATGGTGTGTTATTGGTTCCAACATGTATCTGGAAACTCAAAACGTATTATCTTAAATTTTTATATTTTCCCTGGCNAATGGTGTGTTATTGGTTCCAACATGTATCTGGAAACTCAAAACGTATTATCTTAAATTTTTATATTTTCCCTGGCCGCCTGGTTGTTTCGGCTGATTGACCGTTTTTAGCTTTTTCAATAACTAACTGAAAGTTAAATAACTCTTTCGTTATTAAAGATATCAACTTGAACAACATAAAACCATCTGTAATTTATGTTATTAACAAAATTCAACTAGGTATTAAGGAAATTAAAATGTGAAGTAAAAATGGTGTTTTAAATTGTGCAAATGAACCATTTTAGAAGAAATTTTTTTATGAAATTGATGAAGAGATACCTTCAATATTTTTTTATAGAAAGACACTAATATGCAGTATATATTTACAAATACATGTTTCACTGCTTATATACTTATGTATGAATTAATGGATTGTTAGATAGTTTGGTGATTATTCCGTATTGCATATCCAAATCATAAAAAAAATACTACATTATGTATCTAATGATACTGCAAAACCCACATAAAAAGTCGCCTATTTCGTATCCAATTAAAACAAAAAAAAATATTTTAAAAATTGTAAAATTTCTCCTTGCATATTCAACCTGCCTGTAATTACCGGGTTTTTACCAAAAGTTTCTCTTTGCGTATCCACATGAAAAACGACTGGCATCGAAAAGTGGTGGGTTTGCATATCCAAACCGACAGGTGGAAATTTGCACCACGCCTCATTTGTTCCAATTCACGTATCCATTTCCCTCTTTAAAAAAATTTCGAAACACGTAATTGTTTCCTGTGGCGTACCCAAACTGAAAACGGAACAATTGGTCACTTTGCCATTTATTTCCCTGGTCGTATCCCCGTGCAGAAGTGACTTGTTGCTAAAAATTCCCTATTGCGTACCCAACAACAACTCATTTACACTTTAAACCCAAAACAAATAGCCAGTCAGTAAAATTAGTTGTGTAACTAATAATGAGTGCAAAAAAAAATCAAGACATGGAAACTCTAAAGCCTTCGCTGGTTTACAGCGAGGGACTATAATTAATGCATTTCACACATCAATGCCTCGGAATCACATGTTGTGCAAGGATCTTTTGTTTTGTTCATTTTAATGAAAGTTCTGCAATTTATTGAAACTCCAAGGTGTCCACAAGGTTAACATGCCACGAGGAAAACAGGATCATAAAATTAATGAGTGCAAGGCTTTTTCATTTTGTTCATTCTGCTGAAAGTTGTGCAACGCTTTGTGAATATTGGCTCGGTATTGCAATTGCAAGTTCACAAGTTTCCACTCAGCCATCCTAGTTTTAGAGATTAAAACAACTATTCCATTTAAACTTAAAACTTACATAATAGTGACTCATGTACCACGCCAACACACTCGCGATTTAAGTAGACTGGTGATGATAGTAGGAAACAATTTTTATTTAAACTGACACAAACAGACTACTTATTTTCATTTTAAACAACCACACCCAGCAAGTAATTAGCTCTTTAATTTTTTTACTGGTAAAATCAACTGCTCATTGTCATTTTAAACAGATACCGCACACCGCAAGTCAATCGCATTTTAATATTAAATGAGCCATTGTCATTTTAACACTTTGTTTGTTCTGATGATAATTCTCTAAACTAAACTAGTTGTGAGATTCCTAGTCAGGTACAAAAAAGTTGAATATATATCGGCAAGGGAGTACCAAACCGGACCTCCCTCTTACTACACACAGCAAGCCAATCACACTTTAATTTTAAATCAGCTATTGTCACAGACACCACACACTTTTAAATAGACACCACACAAAACAGTTAAACAATTCATTCACACTTTAAACTGAGGCAAATAGCTACTTATGTATATTTTTAATTTCACTCATCCTTGCTTGTATCTGAAAATGAAAAATAAATAAATATATACTTTTAATTTTTTTTTACGAAGAGGAGGCAAGCTGTGGTGGGAGAATGCAGAGTATTATAGGAGGGGGGTGGACACTTGCTTATAAGCTTTGGTATGGGCGTTGATGCACCATAGTTGTACTGTATTGGGCCGTGAAGAATATGTTGACACATTATTAAGTGTAACGTGTGTTTTGGAGGGTACCCACAATGTAGTGGGTGTGATTGGAATGCGATCGAGCCTAGGTACCCTTTTCAACAGCACCCGCGAATATGGTGTGATTTGTGCAGAGCAGAGAAAGAAGGTATTCCAGTGACGAAAGAGAGTGATGCAGTGATGGGGTGTAATGTTTTTAGGTCATTATATGAATTTTTTTATATGAAGCCCTGGCCTACTGTCAAAAATTGAATCATCATGCACAGCATTATCCTCCTCTGCCATCTTCATAATTTTATCGATCGCAGCACTTTTAAGAAGCACCCAGGCAGAACCCCTCTGGGACATCTAGACAGCACACTTCCGGAGAACCTAGATGGTACTCTTCCAGGGCTCCTAGACATCACCCTTTCGCAGCTCGGGATGCGACAACATAACTGAAGATTACCTACTGCTGGATGTAGGCAGTGTACCACAGCTGGAAAATGGACAGCCAGCTAATCTATCCTAGAGTCTCCAACTTCATTAAACATGTATATAAATGTAAAAATTTGATTTTGTGTGTGGTTTTTGAGTAAATGTTATTTTAATTCTGTATGTGTTCAGTGATTTATTTTTTCTCCATTTATAAAACATAAGTATTTTCTTTCTTTTGAATATATTTATTGTGCTTGCTTTTTCCTTGGAGAAGGAACAAACACACGTAATATTTTTTTCCTCTCGTACAAAAAAGGTTAATATATATCGGCAAGAGGGGGGTCTGAATTGGGCCTCCCTTGTGCTACCAATGTGTTGCGCAATTAAATAAACAGACATTCCCTCTTTAAACTGATGCAAATAACTACTTATTGTCATTTTTAACAGACACTGCAAACCGCAGGCCATTAACATTTTAATTTTTTACTAGTAAAACTCGTTTACACTTTAAACTGACTAAAAAATAACAAGTAATTTAAATTTGAAATGAGCCACCTAACTTTAAACTTGCGCAGATAGCAAGTAATTTTCATTTGAACGATGTATTGCGCAATTAAATAAACAGACATTCATTCTTTAAACTGACACCACAAAGAACAAGCAATTCACACTTTAATTTTTTTACTAGTTAAACTCGTTCACACTTTAAACTGACTAAAAAATAATAAGTCATTTTAATTTTAAATGAGCCATTGTCATTTTAAACAGACACCACACACAGCAAGCTAATCACACTTTAATTTTAAATAAGCCATTGTAACAGATACCACACACAACAAGCTATTGTCATTTTAAACCTACACCATGAACAGCAAGTATTTCACACTTTAAAATTTATTTACTCCACTGTAAACTGATGTAAATAACAAGTACAAAAAAGTTGAATATATATCGGCCAGAGGGGTCTGAATCGGATCTCCCTTGTGCTACCAAATTATTGCGCACCTAAATAACAAGTCATTTTAAACTGACACAAGCAATTTAACCAACTTTTAACTGATATAAATAGCTACTCATTTTCAATTTAAACAGACATTACAAACAGCGAGTAATTCAGACTTTAATTTTAAATAAGTCACCCAACTTTATATTGATGCAAATAACAAGCCATTCAACACTTTTAAAATGTTTACTGGAAATTGGTAATTTTTTCCCATTAGTTTCTCGGGCCCTATCCCAGTGAGGAGAGTGACTTGTTGCTAAAAAATTTCCTATTACATATTCGATCCTAAATTCAAACACTTTAAAACATGAAAACTAAACCAACTAATTCATTTATACTTGGGTTTTTTGAACAAGGCTCTTTCGTGTTGTTATAGAGAAGATATATATCGGCAAGGGAGTACCAAAACGGACCTCCCTCTTACTACCAAACACAAGGTCAAAGGTCATTCAACACTTTAAACTGATGCAAATATCAAGTCACTTTCATTTTAAATATAGGGACACCACAATCAGCCAGCCATTCAACATTTTAACATTTTAAACATGAACACCAACTACTGCCATTCTCACTTTAAATTTACGCAAACAGCTACTCAGGCACACTTTTTTTTTCACTCGCCGTTGCCTGTATCTGAAAATGAAAAAAACTAAAGTACTTTTCGTTTATCCGTTTATTTTTTTTTCTACAAATGCAAACAGTTAGTTTTACCTATCAAAAAGAGAACTGCCTTCACACACACTTTTTTGTTAACATTTTTATACATAATTAAATGTTTTGGCTCATAAAAACCCAAAAAATATGGGCAGAGGTAGATATCATACCATATATAGTTTTTGCGAGCTGCAAAATCACTAAATTGGCTTTAGTTATTTGAAATCACGAAATAATCAAACATTTTGCAAAAAAAATTGGATAGTAGTTTATGATTTGCATGTGAAATAAAATTACATATTTGGTTTGAGCAATCAATTGCAATAGTTCTTGCTGAATTGGTTTTTAGAATGTTTGAATAATCAATCACTCATCAGAACAACATTCAATAGTATCGAATGAGTTTTTAAAACCGCTTAAAATAGCATTTGTTTACATTCAGGAACTGGGTTGATTTATTAAACTGGATGTAAAAATTTTTGATATAGCAGTTAAAGTTATAAAGTGATAATTTTACATTTTTCATAACGTTAACGTTGCAGTGTGCAAGTGTTACAATAAAATATAAAGAGAATATGTGTACCATAAACATACAAACAACAACAGAACTGCACATAAAAACAATATTGGTCCTTCTCAACAAAACTGGCCTTTATAGAGGGAAACACAAATAAATACTATAAAGTTATATAGTGGAATCATTTTTTATTTTCTTATAACCTATAAATTATGTAAACGAAGCTAGATAAATAAATTTAACCAGTTTTTATAAGTTACAGGGAATAAGTTTTTGCAGTCAAATTGTTGGGCTAATGCAAAATGTGGCATTCTATCAAAAAAATTTTACATCTCTCTGTTGCAGGATAGTTCTTTTTATAATTACATTTTTTTTTATGGTTTTATATTTTGTGTGGGAATCAAGCTAGTGAACACATTTTACATTAGATCAAACACTTTAATTTAATATTTTTCTGAAGGAAAATTACTTGTACAGATACTTTATTGTTTGAAATATCATATTACATTTTTAAAATCACAGAAATTTTTTGACAAAATGTTAGAAAAGTAGTAAAAATTAACCGAAATAACATCAACAATACTTGCACATAACAAAATGTTGTCAACTGTCTCTCTCAAGAAGAAATTAAATTCTTTATTAGTTCGGATTTTAACAACATATCTTTCTATTAAGTGTAAACAAACGAGACTAGCAGTTCAGCTGGCGGATACATGGAAATATTTTCGTTGAAAACAGGTGTCTCTTGTTATATATTAATATTTGTGTTCATAATTTTTTCATTAAAAAAGTGATTTAATAAATGGCCATGCAACTGCTAAATAGCAATGAAAAACTAGTAAAATGCTATTCAAAAACAAATTGGATAGGAAATTGCTATATAAATGTTCAAAATGAAAGTATACACTGCATGGCTCACTCCCATGTAAACCAGCACTGTTGTCTGCTGGCTGTTAACTTCCATCGGAAACCTTATTAGCTGGGTCCTCCCTGCTGCCAGCTGGTGTACCTCTGGCATCCCTTGTTCGTACGTAGGTAGAGGTGAGCCCATTACTGTGCCCCCCATCATATCCTGCTTCCCTGCAGGTTCCATCATTGCTATCAGTTGGGTTATCTGGTACTAATGGTAGGTCGGTATTGGACAGTACTAGCACTGGGGTACTCGCTCTTTTTTCTGGGGTTCCTCCCCTCCTTGGTGTGGTGCTGACTCTAGGGATGGTTGCAGCATCAGCCTAGTCTAGGTCATCCATCAGTCTGCCAGGCTGGTGATCGGAGGTATGTCACGCAGGGATGGCATAACCATTGGTCCCTGGTGTCGCAGTTCAGACCAGCTGCCATACACCTCAACTGACTACGAAAACTGTTTTCAGTCGTGCCACTTGACGTACTTATCCAGCATAGTGCAGAGGAAGGCCTGTAAGAACAGTCTTGTCTCCTAGCGCACTTGTTCCATAATGGTCAGAAGTGCAGCTTTCAGTGCTTCACCCAGGCTGATCCTCCAGAACAGTTGAATCTTCCAGGTGATGAAGTTCTTTACTGGTTTCACGTCTGCTGGTCCTCTCTGTAAAACCGTGTAAGGCATGTGCATTTTGGCATTATCACCTACGAACTGCTGTTCCAACCATCTAACAAATTTAGTACGTGGTTTGTCAAACTGTTTCTACATGCGCCACCACTTGCACGCTTCCTCTTACAGCTGCCAACCCATGTGGTTCATCCCTCCTCTACTAGGGGGCCAATTAACTATATGTTTCTAGAGGTTGCAACACAAAATTTACACCGGTGCTTCACCGGAATGGAATTAAATATGAACAAGCAGAGAAGCAAGCGGTCATGTGACAGACGCAAAATGCACCAAAATATACCTCGGGCAGATACCTCTGTGCAAATAGGATTGCTCTCGCTGTGCATATGCAGTTGACACATGTAGCCTTCAACACCATGGCTGTCGTTAGAGTGGCAGCTGTGCTTCAGCAGAATAAGTACGTTGGCTACCATGAAAAAAATACGTGTACAATATTTAACTGATTTTCAGTGACAGGGCTTCGTTAAAATTTTTTTCTGCATTTGTTGGGGGAGAATTTGTTATGGAACACAAAAGCATCTTGTTTCACTANACTGATTTTCAGTGACAGGGCTTCGTTAAAATTTTTTTCTGCATTTGTTGGGGGAGAATTTGTTATGGAACACAAAAGCATCTTGTTTCACTAACTGTCGGAGAGGTGAGGTGACTATTGGTGATACAACAAAAAATGCCCACGGCAAGGCATGCAANCTTGTTTCACTAACTGTCGGAGAGGTGAGGTGACTATTGGTGATACAACAAAAAATGCCCACGGCAAGGCATGCAATTTGAATATCGTTAGTAGTCTGCGAATGTAACATAAACACAATATATTCAATTTTGGCACTACACCAAATGCATTAAACTTCAATAAAAGTATTTATAGGCTATANAACATAAACACAATATATTCAATTTTGGCACTACACCAAATGCATTAAACTTCAATAAAAGTATTTATAGGCTATATGGAACTTTGTAATTAACAAGGAAAACCATGCCATGAATATAACATCGTGTTCTCTAAACCAATAAGAAAAATTATTTAATGCTTTATTAGCTTGATTACACTTCAAACAATCAGTAACAGTATTTACGCTTATAATATACGATGTCATGTCTCTTCTTTGCTAGCAGGAATATACAACTGTTATCAAAATAGTGCACATACATAATGCTACATTATTAAAATATCCATATTTGTTTGTTAAAAATATGTAGTTGTCTATTTATTAATCACCAATCGTCACCGCTTCAAAAATTAGTTAACAGATGTCTGTACATGCCCAAGGACACAGTGTAAACAACACATCATTGAGGAAGCGAGAACACAGAGTATGCACACACAACCAGGCAAGAAATGAGTAGCTGTTAGCCAAAGCATGGCTGACTGTTTCCGAGAGCTGCCATTGATGACCAAATGACTATGTTATGAAATATCTTATTAGCTCCTGAAAAAGGTGATGGGGGGGAAACGGAGTTGCTAGGCAGGAAATACTTGCAACCGCAAGTGTCTAGTATATTTAATTCCAGCTGTGTTTACTGGCGCAGGTGCAGATCAGTTTTTTATTGCTCTGACCTGCATTGGTGCAAATGTCAGGTTATCATATTTAATTGGCCCCCATAAAGCTGCATTATCTCAGTCTCTTCTCACGCTGTCTCATAAACATGGTCAGGTCCTCATTCACATGTCTGGTAAAATTGGGTACTGTCAATCTAATGGGTGGCATTGTGTTCTATTGCGCAGCCATCATGGGTCCACTCGACAGGTGATACTAGTCAGTACCCTACCTCAACCAGTGTGCGCACAGCTCTGTCCTCACTAATTCCTTTGAAGCCAGGGGGGTTGCATGAGCTTGTCTGTCCCTTTTTACTTTCACCTCTCCGAGATACACTAGCTTGCCCACTGATGGTTCTCTTCATATGCCTGGCCCCATCCGCTGCCGAGGAAGTCTGCACCTTTCAGATTTTAGAACTATTGGCACATTCGTGATGATGGCCACATCTTTCACCACACACGTTTAGTCTTCATTGTGGGGCTGAATCATCTGTGGCACTGCCTGCATTAATTCGTGCCCGTGGGTTGCAGCTCACTCACTTGTTGGCATTTCACTTTGGATGCTTCAGAGTACATCGTGTGTCCTTGGTTTGCTCAGCTTGTGAGCATTGCTGAGGATGCTCAAATGCAACTTCAGGTATGTTGGGCTTGTGTAAAGGTAAAAAAAAGATATGAGACCACTGCATCATATTTGGCACAAAAAAATTTTACAATACAGTTTCTACATATTAAAAAATTGATGATGAAGACAGATATGGTGAATTTAATTTGACATAGTTTTAACATCTGGCTAGGTTAGAGTGTAGTTATGTAATTAAATAAGCAAACTAAATAAGGATTTCAAGTTAATTAAAAACAAAATCCTTTGAGGCTCTTCTTAGCCAACATAGAAGAAAGATATTATGTTTCAAGTTCAGCAGATTATTTACACTAGTTTGAAAACTTATCTGAATAATCTTCCTCAGCCAACTCAAGATGATGACGAGTCTTAGATTAATCATCTCTGGTCGAATTCACTGGGTTTGGGCTGCTCTCGCACCTTGGTTCACTCTTAAGACCCACAACTTCTGGACAACATAAAATTATTGATTTTCATATGTTTATTCACTTAATAGTATGGTTCTTCCCTTTATTTACAAAAATTTTAATAATTTCCATTGTTCCCTTGGCAACCAATTTCTGGCATATTATAACAATTCTTTACATATATAAAAACAATGAGGGGTCCATTTTTACAGCAAAAATGTTAAATAAATTTGTGTTTTAAATAATAAAAATTGATATTTGTAAGTATTTGCAATATTTGGCTTGATGAATTTTAAATTTACTGCATAAATGCCCTTCATTGTTGATAAATTATTATTGTTTACTATTAAACTTCATTATTAATTGTTTATATTTCCTAACAAGAAGACTATTATTAATTACACTTAAAAACATACATTTTAAAACTCGAAATAACATAATTAACACTAATAATACCAATTTATCAACAATAATTGTCTCTTTAAATTTCAAATGTCTGTTAAACATTCAAGAATATTGTTTATACTTAATAAATATTTAGAAAATTATGAGTCTTTCTTCAAGTATGATAGCCACACTATAATAAGTGTTTATTACTACTGCACCGGTTGCTGAGATATCAATTCTAGACGTCATTCACTCCCTTTAACTTCCGGCTTCATGCCGTAACTCATGAGTTGCAATATGGTGGTGGCGGGAACTGGGTCGAGGCACCTTCTTTTTCATCCTATGCCGTCTCGGATTCACTCCCACAGATTACCAGTCACCTTGTAACTCCGAGAACTGGGTCTGAAGTTCTTCTTGGTAACACAGTCTATTTACAGTATAAGGATCAACACATGTTAATGCAGTGCAGCGTTGAAGTCATTTGTGCTGGGGCATTCTTCCTGCAGTGTAACATGTAGTGTTCCTNCCTGGTAACACAGTCTATTTACAGTATAAGGATCAACACATGTTAATGCAGTGCAGCGTTGAAGTAATTTGTGCTAGGGCATTCTTCCTGCAGTGTAACATGTAGTGTTCCTATAATCACTCATAGCACTCATGTAATGTTCGTTATTTCGNTCCTATGCCGTCTCGGATTCACTCCCACAGATTACCAGTCACCTTGTAACTCCGAGAACTGGGTCTGAAGTTCTTCTTGGTAACACAGTCTATTTACAGTATAAGGATCAACACATGTTAATGCAGTGCAGCGTTGAAGTCATTTGTGCTGGGGCATTCTTCCTGCAGTGTAACATGTAGTGTTCCTATAATCACTCATAGCACTCATGTAATGTTCGTTATTTCGNGGGGCATTCTTCCTGCAGTGTAACATGTAGTGTTCCTATAATCACTCATAGCACTCATGTAATGTTCGTTATTTCGGAAATTTCACATTCTCTGGTGCATTATAATGTCCCACAGTTAAATCCAAATTTAAATTGAAATAATTCAATTTACTTACTTAATTATGCAATGGTGAGTTATTTAATTGGATTTAATATTAAATTCATAATAGAACTTCAGTTGATGTTTGTGTCATATGAATAATGATAATAAGTGTACATGTTCATTATCAAAGAAATTAAACACGAAAACATTTCATGAAGATTGTGTTCTTCTCTATTCAGAACTGTGTGCACACATGAGTATTGAGGGTGATAGAACTAGGAATAATATTTATTATTGAGCATTTGCCCATAACTAAACTTATGAAATTCTACTATCATGCAATGGGATCTCAGCAGATTATCCATAACTACTTCAGGTAACGTTGGTATAATATGATAATATACATTATCTGTCAGTGTTCGCCGAACTTAAAAAAATTAAATTGGAGTTCCATTAATTCTTACAAATAATAATTTTATTAATTTATTGCAACTTCTAATAACACAGGCCTGCGATGAAAAAAATACAAGGGAATTGATAGCTGAACTTTATGTATTTTTTGGTGCTAATTTAAAATAAAATAATGAAAAATGTCTGTTACGTTATGTTTTCTTGAAAAATGTATGTAACTTGGATTTTTANCTAATTTAAAATAAAATAATGAAAAATGTTTGTTACGTTATGTTTTCTTGAAAAATGTATGTAACTTGGATTTTTACGAACATTTATCATAAAAAACATTTCTTGGCGTTGAATTTCTTCCCTCCCTGCCTGACCATCATTCTACCATGGTGAAACCTACAGAATACCCCTCTGTGACAGCTCGCCGTCGCCGTCCCTCTCTCCCCGTCAAAATCACTCTCTATTAATAGCGTCGCGCGCATCCGTATCTTGGTTNGCTCGCCGTCGCCGTCCCTCTCTCCCCGTCAAAATCACTCTCTATTAATAGCGTCGCGCGCATCCGTATCTTGGTTTGCTGACCTCGCAGGAACGCTCACTAAGCGAGCAAAATCGGGAGTCACCTTCTAGTTGTTCGAGCTTAACGGTTGCNTGCTGACCTCGCAGGAACGCTCACTAAGCGAGCAAAATCGGGAGTCACCTTCTAGTTGTTCGAGCTTAACGGTTGCTTTGAGTTCGAGATGTTGTGAAAATTTGCCAGATGACTTTTGTTACATATTTTACGAATACAGTGTTATTAAAAATCGCATGAGGAGCATTACAGACTATATAAGACATCTTTATCTTGCGTATTTTGGCATGAAACTCTGAGACCAGGACAAATCGTGGGCTCCTCATAAAGTTTGTGTGCAGTGTCTCAATGATGTACGCCTCTGGTTTAAAGAAAAGAAGACTGCTTTACGATTTGGAATTCCTATGACGTGGAGGGAGCCGACAAACCACTCTGACAATTGTTACTTTTGTTCCTGCCATGTCCGTGGTTATAACCGAAAAAATCAAAAGCTAATCTCTTATCCTGATAACATTACATCGACCATACGCCGCCCCGTTCCTCATGGATCTGATGTGCCAGTGCCTTTGCCTCCACCTGAATTGTCGTCATCTCTTCAGAGTCTTCAGACTCGGAACATCCAGAAGTTCAAGACTCCACTACCGAATATAAGCCCTCTGGAGGCGATTCACCTCAGACCTTCATTCAGGTAGAACTTTATGATCTAACCAGAGATCTGGGCCTTTCAAAAGAGGCAGCTGAATTGTTGGGCTTCAGATTGAAAGAAAAAACTTATTGGTCAAAGGAACCTCTTTTTNCCTTTCAAAAGAGGCAGCTGAATTGTTGGGCTTCAGATTGAAAGAAAAAACTTATTGGTCAAAGGAACCTCTTTTTATTGGTACAGGCATCGGGAAAAGGAATTTGTTAAGTACTTTGAGGAAGAGGAGAACCTGGTCTATTGTTCTGATATTCCCGGATTCATGAGCAAATTTAATATCACCTACGATAAAGATGAATGGAGGCTGTTTATAGATTCATCTAAAAGGAGCCTTAAAGCTGTCCTCCTTCATCACGGAAGCCAGTATGCATCTGTACCAGTTGGACACTCGGTGCAGTTAAAAGAACGCTATAAAAACCTGGCTCTCGTCCTCAACAAAATAAAATATGCCGACCACGGTTGGACAGTTTGCGGTGATTTGAAAGTTATCTCCATGCTTCTGGGTCAACAAGGCGGGTACACAGAGTACCCATGTTTCATTTGTGAGTGGGTCAGCAGTGATAAAACTCAACATTGGGTCAAAAAAGAATGGCCTAAAAGACAAAATCTTGAACCAGGCACCAAGAATGTGATTCCGAACAGCTTAGTTGAGCCACAAAAAGTATTGTTACCCCCTTTGCATATTAAATTAGGTTTAATGAAGCAGTTTGTCAAGGCTATTGCAAAATATGGCGATGGTTTCAAATACCTGTGCAAAAAGTTTCCAGGTTTATTCGAAGCCAAGTTAAAGAGGGAATCTTCTTGGTCCAGATATCCGCAAGCTTATGAAGGATAAAGAATTTGAGACTCGCATGACAACAAAGGAAAAAGAAGCTTGGGTGGCCTTCAAAGATGTCGTCAGTAAATTCCTGGGTAACTACAAGGATCCTGACTATATACCTATTGTAATGAATATGCTGGACATATTTCAAGCGTTGGGTTGCTCCATGCATATCAAAATACATTTCCTTCACTCACATGTGGACTTTTTCCCTGAAAATTTAGGAGCAGTCAGCGAAGAACAGGTTGAAAGGTTCCATCAAGACATCAAAGATATGGAGCGCATATATCAAAGAAGATGGGACAAGAACATGCTCGCCGACTACTGTTGGATGTTAACACGAGATAGGCCTGAGATTGGACATAAAAGAAGAATGTCAAAAAGAAGTTTCAAAGGAAAAAGAGTACGGGCTTAAATAGAAACTGTTGTTTTGTTTTGTTATGTTTTTTTCCCAGTTTAAATTTGTTTCAAACTTTTATGTACACATAAAATTTGCTCCTCTTAATCAATCGTCTATTTTATGTAAGTTACCTTAATAAAAACAAATTCAAATTGTATGTTGGTTTTTTTTTCTAGAAACTCCACCATAATTTGATGTAAAAAGTCTAAACTCAAGGGAACTTTCTGTTTTTCTCTCAACCAGAGGCGGCTCGTGCGATCTGGCAGATAGTACATGCAACATTGTTCGAGAGAATTCCTTTTCAAATAGGATTTTAGCCAATATTTTGATATCGATTTTACATAAAATCCTGACGTGATGGAAAAAAATGGAGGTAATTTTCAAAATCAGCACACCAAATAACATACAAATCAGCGAAAACTTCTCTTGTATTTTTCANAAATCAGCACACCAAATAACATACAAATCAGCGAAAACTTCTCTTGTATTTTTCAAAAACTTCAATTTCGCAGGCTTGTGTAATGGATGTTGATCACCGCGTTTCTTAAATCTTTGTACATTTCTACAGTGCTTCAAATATAATATTTACAGTTTCTTTGTACAGGCTGCTACATCAAAAGAATATTTTCATTTCACCATCAAACTCTTGAGCTATAGAACATCACGTAAAAGTTGAGGCCATTCACGCAGCATTGGCTCACAGAAGTACAACTAAAAGCACAAGGAATTTTCCTATCCTTGGTGGACATTGACCATTACAACGTAAATTACAGTAGCACTCTGTGCCAACAAAATATATGAATCATGACTTCAGAAATGTATCTTTTAATGTAATCAACAATGCTCGGTTTCAAAACTTTTTATTCTCTTCCATAGCGGCCCTACCAAACTGTGCATCACGTTAACATTTCTAAAGCAAACGTCATCCTTTCTCATTTATTTATTACTGTTTCACTGGAACAATTGGCCTGTAGTAGGGTTTTAACAATGTAAGATTGTAACGTCTGATTACCGTGCCATTATTAGGAATTCTCACTCCATAACAGTTATCATTAATTACTTCATAAACTTCATATTGGCCAGAATATAGGAGACATATCTACTTTGTTATCTTATCCCAGAATTTGCTAATAGGATTAGCTTTTATTAGTACTAAACACCTGATTTTGAATTTCCTTAGTTTAGTTACTCACCTTGTGCTCCTTTTTGCAGCGAAATGTGATTGCACTCAAACAAACTTTTGTAGTGTTTTTTTTTTGCAGTTTTTCCTCTTCTTGCTTATTTTTGTTTATATCTGCTACCTGTGGTAAACTTAGGGATATGTGCTTTATTTAGTAGCTTCAAACGTTGACACATGAGGACTTCGCAAGGTGTTAGTTAAATCAGTGGCGCATAAACAGTGTGGTTTATTACAAATTCAACTAATGGTAACTGGTCACACCAATTTTGTTGTGTGTTGTAGCAGTGAATTCTCAACATGGTTCCCAGGGTTTGCATATGTCTTTTGAAGTGATTTTCTTGTGGATGGTGCGCGGACGTTGTGGTAAAAAAGATATTATGTTTTTGCGTATCCTGTTGCCATATTTTGCTTGTAAACTGGGTACCTTTGTCGGACAGAACACCTTTCTGTTTGCCTACTTCTCTAACAAACAATTTCAATTTACTTAATAAAGTTTTGGATGTTGCTCAGACATTGAGATATGTCTTGGTATATTTAGAGAAAATATCCCTCGGTACAAAGATGTACTGAACACCAGACTTTGAGGTAGGCAATGGCCCATATAGATCAACTGCCACGAGATCTAAAGGTGAATTTGATATTATTGGTCGTAAAGTGTTATGCAACTTTTCTTGGGTATGTGTTGCTTTCTGACTGACATCACACAATCATATTATTGCAGCTATGGTCTGCTGCATTTTAGGCCTGTAGAGTAGATATCTTAAACATTCATACATTTTACTAATGCCAATATGACCCAAACAATGAATGTGATGTTTCCAAATTATGTCATTTACAACAGCTTTAGGTACTACTGGACTGGAAATCTTCTTCAAAAATAGATGTTGTCTTCGTGTGTCGAAATAAAATTCCCTCAAGAGATACACAATAATATGTGTTAATTTTGTCTCTGGTGCAGATTCTTGCAAATGGTTAATGGTTGTTTTACACATTTCGTTGTCTCCTTGTAGAAGTTTGAGGTCTTGAAAAATTCTTGCAATATTGTCTGCTTTAGCTTACAATTTAGCAGCGTTACTTGCAATGACACACTTTTGTATTGTGGTTAGGTGGTATTACATCAACATTAACATCAGGGATTGTACTAAGTATGTCTGTAGTGCTGTTGTCGGTGTCCATAATATAATGAATGTATAGATTATATTGTTGTCATAATAGACACCAACGCATGAATCTACTCCCAAAAATTTACTGTTTTTAGACTAGTTAAAGCTTGGTGGTCCATCATTAATATTGTTACAAGATGCCTGAGTGGCGTATCTGAGTTTGTGAGAGATGGAGGTTTTAATAAAATAAAAGAACTAAATTTGATTTTAGTTTATTCACACAGCTATTATTTACAGCATTTATCTATCTCTCTCCATTATTACTCTTTTTATTCCTCAATGAACGCTTTTTGTAATGTATATTTCATATCTAATTAACGTCCTTCTTAATGTCTTTGTTTAGTTATAGTCAATTAACTCTTATTCATCAGTAACACACTTTCAGTATGTCTGTTGCCATCATCTGCAATGTCTTTCACTCACGCACCCAGTCCAATAGTCCAGCCTGCCAGCCGCACTCTTCACTGCTTGATACTCGCAGTCACAGATTTCCCTTCCACTGGTCCCGGCGCTCGTCTGTTGCTTAATCTCAACCACTCATCCATTCAACAACCACTCCCGGCTTGGGGGCCTGTCACACATTTATATCCGTCACCCTGACCATTTGGAAGGTTCAACGCACCCCGAGTCATGCTGAGAGAACGAGGTCAGAAGTGGCGAGCNATCCGTCACCCTGACCATTTGGAAGGTTCAACGCACCCCGAGTCATGCTGAGAGAACGAGGTCAGAAGTGGCGAGCTGCCAAAGGGTTTTCGCAGCAGAATGCCTTCATAACTCAAAATTCTGGTAGGATTATCACTGCTTGTCATTCAATACATTCCATTGACTTGCAACCCCACTTATCATTACTCTGTCCTTNATCCGTCACCCTGACCATTTGGAAGGTTCAACGCACCCCGAGTCATGCTGAGAGAACGAGGTCAGAAGTGGCGAGCCGCCAAAGGGTTTTCGCAGCAGAATGCCTTCATAACTCAAAATGCTGGTAGGATTATCACTGCTTGTCATTCAATACATTCCATTGACTTGCAACCCCACTTATCATTACTCTGTCCTTNGCTGGTAGGATTATCACTGCTTGTCATTCAATACATTCCATTGACTTGCAACCCCACTTATCATTACTCTGTCCTTCTCTTCTGCCCGTCCGCATGGGGTAGACCAAGGCCAGTGGCGCAAAACCAGTGATACGTAACAATATGATATGTTCTCCTAAGAGTAAATCTCTGTATTTGGTTAGTGCCCATACTTTGGCTAAAGCATCTCATTCTGTTAAAGTAATTATATTCAATATTGTTTAAAGTACAACTAGCAATAGCGACTGTCTTCTCTTGGCCATTGTCGTTACATTGCACTATCTTCACTTCCAGTGCATATGCAGATGCATCAGTATATTTAAAAAAATTACCACCCTTGCACAGGATGAAAAATCATGTGTTCAGTAAGNTGCATATGCAGATGCATCAGTATATTTAAAAAAATTACCACCCTTGCACAGGATGAAAAATCATGTGTTCAGTAAGCAATAGCTATTTCAATCCTTCAAATGCATTCTGTTCCAGCTCTCCCCAATTCCACATGATGTTCTTTTTCAAAAGAGCAAACAATTGGTTGGCCACTTTGGCAACTTTGTTGGAATAGTTTCGGTAGAAACCAATTAATCCCAAGAAAGCAAGCAACTGTTTGGTGTTCTTTGGTACAGGAAGCTGTCTTATAACACTTAACTTAATCCAGCGCAGTAAGGATGCCTTGGAGGTGTTAAGATGTGCCCTAAGAAAGGAACTTCTTGGTGACAAAACAGTGACTTTTGGATTTTCAGTGTCATACCAGCATTTGTCAATTCAGTCGAAACCATGTCCAAATGCTGTAAATATTCTTCTAATGATTCTGTTGAATAAATAACATTTTACCATTTATTGTACATCTTTAGTACCTATTTTTCATTGTGTGGTGCCACTGAGTTTTTTTTGTTGTTCTATTATTGTTTTGGAGAGTAGTTTGATGTAATGGCGGGAAATGGTTAGATAACATGTAGGTCTGAGTAATTAAGTTTAATTATATAATTTAAGGAATACATATGATCTTCTTGCTTTATTTACACTGTACTGTTACCCATAGTAGTTGGTCTACTAACAGGTTATGGGCCCAGTTGGTAACAGTTAGTGGAAAAATCAGATTGAAATATGAAGTAAGGTTATGCTATCACATGTTGAGCTTATCACATTCTTCGTAATGGTAGAGGGCCGATTCACAATACAGCTATTTGATGGAAATAATTATGATGATTGGAAGTTCAGAATGGAGGTGTTTTTGGATGAGAAGGAAATGCTGGATCATTTATGAAAGCCACTGATGGAATGGCAAATACCACATACTGCAGCGGTAGGGGATAGTCAGTATGTTAAAGTCCCAAAGAAGAAGGCATTATTAGAAGTCAAGTGCACAGATAAAAGGTGCAAAAACTTCTTTGTCCAGCGAATTCATGATAGTCAATGAGAACATGTAAAGTGTAAAGCTTCTGCATATGAGGTATGGAACAGTCTGCAGAAAATATTTGAAAAGAAAGGTGCAACTAGCAGGATGGTGTTGAATAAGAAACTGCATACTATGAAGTATAGTCCAGCTGTTGAAACGTTTAGTGAGTATTGTCTCAAACTTGACAAACTGGTTCAGGAATTGAAGACTGCGGGTGAGCTGTTGGATGAAGAGGGAATTGTAATTAAGTTCTTGTTAACAATGCCTGAAGAGTTGGAAGGAGTGGTGTCAGGACTACAGACACTTGGAGCTGATAAGTTGTCTTTGGAATTTGTCAGACAGAGCATTGAAGATGAAGAGACAGCTCATAAAGAGAGAAAAGGAAGCAAGACTTGTCAGGATTTTCAACCCATGGTATTCTCCGAAGCCAGGTGGGTGTCGGAGACTGCGTCTAGGCCAAGAAGCAGTGGATTATCTGGGGACACTGATCAAAGGTCTAAGTTCCATTTCAAGTGCCATAACTGTAAAGTTCCAGGGCATAAGAGACACTAGTGCTGGAAGCCAGGAGGAGAAATGCATGGAAGAGGGCGAAGTACAGGAAGTGGAAACCCACAGAGGAAAGCACACCTTGTTCATGATGAAGATAACAAGAAAGAAGCACCCATGTATAGTTTTCTGGTGTAAGTGAATGAGTGTTGTGTTATACAAGATGGTCAAGGTGAACGTGTTTGAGTTCTAGACTCGGGGCAACTGATCATCTCTTGTGGGACGATACTCCTGTAGTAAATCGAAGAAAATTAGATGAGCCAGTGTCAATAGGAGTTGCTAAATCAAAAGTATTTCTTGTGGCAAGGGAAATAGGTGATGTGTTGGCAGAAACCTCAGTAAATGGAAAGCTCAGGAAATTTGAGATTAAGAATGTGTTGTTGGTAGAAAACTTNATGTGTTGGCAGAAACCTCAGTAAATGGAAAGCTCAGGAAATTTGAGATTAAGAATGTGTTGTTGGTAGAAAACTTTAAGTATAACCTAATATCAGTTTCTAGATTAGAGAGCAAAGGGTTTTAAATTGTATTTGAGAACTGTAAGTGTACTGTTATGACAGGTCAGAATTTTGTTGGAATAGGGAACAGAGAAGGAAATTTGTGTAAAATAGTTGTAACTACAGAAAAGTCTCTCAGTGAAGTTAGTGCATGTGCAGTAGTGAATAATGCTAAATTGTGGCATGCGAGACTAGGTCATATTGGTAATCACAACCTATATAAGTTGTCAAAGGTGGTAAGTGATATTGAAAAAATTGAAGAGGGAAATAAGGATCTCTGTGGTATTTGTATAGAAGGTAAATAAACTGCATGGTTTCATAATCAAACTATGGTAAGCGCAAATAGGTCATTAGAAAGAGTTCAACAGTGACCTTTGTGTTCCAATCACACCAAGTACCCATGATGGTAAGAAATACATCCTAACAGTCATTGATGATTATACTCATTTCATTGTTGCATTGGTCTGAAGTCAAAGGATGAAGTGTTGCACTACATACAATTATTTGTATGAAGCCATGGCTACAGCTAGGTTTACTCACAAGATTTGTAGTTTTAGATGTGATAACGGTAGGGAATATGTTAATCAAGATGTAAATTATTTCTTTGAGCAAAAGGGCATAAAGGATGAGCTAACAATTCCGAGGGTGCTGGAACAAAATGGGGTAGCTGAACGCATGAACCGCACCGTTCTAGATAAAACTCGATGTATGAAGCTAGGTTCCAAACTAGGCAAAACATTTTGGCTTGAAGCTGCTTTAACTGCTGTCTATTTTTTAATAAATGCCGGACCACATCTTTGCCAGGAGAGAAACTACTGACTGAATTGTGCTTTGGGAGAAAGCCTGAATTAACAAACTTTCGAGTTTTTGGCTGCATACTGTATGCCAACAAAATAAAGAGTGAGATAAGTGGAAAATTTGACTCACATAGTCGAAAGTGTGTTACGTTAAGGTACTCTGTCCAGAATAGAATAGAGTGAATGTTTCTAGTAGTGTGAAATTTGGTGAAAACAAAAATAAGTTTGAGGAAGCATGTACTGGGATCATGAATGGGAAAATGCAAAAACCGTGAAATCTCCACTAGGAAGTGCAAATGATACTGATTCAGGAGGGGAACAGGAAAGTTTCAGAGGTTTTGGAGGGCCAAGTAAAGAGGAATCTGAGAGAGGGAGAGTTAGGAAGACTCTTGAGTATCTAAAAGATTATGTAGTAAGTGGGTTAAAGAGAGAATCTAGGCTTCAAATTAGGCAGGATCACAAGGGGGAGGATGTAGCATCCCTGGGATTAAAGGGTAAATGTGTAGATTCAGTACAAGAATCAAAGAAACCAGAAGTTCTTGTTAATTTGTCCTCCGCAAATGATGTATGCATGGCAATGAATGCAATTGCATTCTGTGATGGAGTGCCACAGGGTTTTGAAGAGCTAAAGGACAGAAGTGACAAAAACTACTGGCTGAGAGCTGTTGAGGAGGAGGTAAAAACTCTTTTGGAAAGTGAAATATGGCATGAGGTGGCATTACCAGAGGGAAAGAAAGTAATCAATAGTAGATGGGTGTTTACTTTGAAACAGGACCAAGATGAAAGGTTAGAAAGATACAAAGCCATATTGGTAATTAAGGGATGTGCACAGTCTAAAGATTTAAACTAAAATGACACTTATGCAACTGTTGCTAAGCTTACTACTGTAAGAATTTTGTTGAGTTTAGCTAACTATCAAAACTTATACATCCATCAGTTAGATGTTAAAAATGCATTCTTACATTGAGTTTTAGAGGAGAAGGTTTTCATGTTTCTACCTGAGGGGGTAAATATTAAATAAGGTATTGTTCTCAAATTAAACATAACACTGTATGGTTTAAAACAAGCCCCAAAGGAGTGGAATTCCAGATTTGATATGTATGTTAAATTTCTTGGTTTTAACCAATGTCAAGCTGATAGGTGTCTGTACATGTACAGAGATAATGGATGTGTTGTGTACTTGTTCCTCTATGTTGATGATTTTTTCATTGCTAGTGGTTCATTAGACAAACTAGAAGAATTGAAAGGGAAATTCATGTCAGAATTTATGATGAGAGATGTGAAGGATGTTAAATACTTTTTAGGCATAAAGGTAGAGCGGATAGGTCAGACAATGTGCTTGAGCCAGACAAGTTATTTTGTAAAGTTAACGAAATTTCAGATGGAACACTAAACCAGTGCAAACACTGAAATCCTGAAGATGCAAAAGTGCAATGGTCTCAAAATAAACACCTTTAAAGTTACAACCTAGTTGTTAAACGGGAGGCAAGTCCTTACTCCAATCCTATTGTCTATGGGCAAAAAGGACGGTATTGTGAGACTGTACATCAACGCAAGGAATTTGAACCTAATCACCATCAAGGATCGCAAAAGCCTGATACAGAGTTCTTCAGAGTGGAGTGAAGAGATTTGGCTTGCTCTTAACAACGAGGTCTTGAGAACCAATTAGGGTGAAACGAGGTGAGTATGGAGCAGTGCAGGAATGCAAGGGTGGGGGAAAATGGGAGATTCCAGAGAAAACCAGCCGACCAGCAGCATCGTCCGGCACGATTCCCTCGTCCAAAAATTGGGGACAAACCCTGCCAGGAATCGTAACAGGTGGGCGTTTTTCTCCAGAATATATTATATACACCTGGAGAGAGAGTGGGAATATCTTGAGATGTTTTATTCCATGTGATTATCTCTTTATAGGTAGTCATACGGGCTCTCACTTGTGGAAATAACAAAATGGTCTTGATCCATAGTAAGCTAAGTTTTGGGAACATCTATGCTGGAGAAATATTTTAAGTATTCATTAATACAGCTTGAGAGTACCTACCTACTGTGCATATGTACTTATATCTAGCAAATACATTACTATTATATTTAAGATGGGATTTATTTATTATTATTTTGCTTTTAATTTTTTATTGTTTAAATTTCAGACAGTGATATTTATATTTAAGGTGGCAAGCAACTGTAATAAGCAATAATAAATTATATTTCAAGCTGCAGAAACCAGTGTTTTATATATTTTCTTGAAATTTAAATAGAGTGAGATTACAATATGGTGATTTTTGTACATTGATTTAGAGATTTTCAGTCAAAAAGTTGGCAACTCTGATTTTGAATTCTGAAAGGGCACCAAAATTCACAACCTTTACTTTTTTTAGTGATGACTTTTAAAACATGTAATGTGCCAAATACGTTTCTTGGGGATATAACATACATAATGTATTTGCCATAAACACAAACGCCACTAACTTTGCATTTAATAAAATCAATGGATGATGTACAATCCTGTGTAAATAGCAAGTTTTCATCAATGGTGGCAAAAACAATTAAAAATATGTGAAACATCTTTCTTTTAGCATGTGTTTATTACCATCAAATTGTTTCAAATGTGTCTTGGTATTGTGTGTTTTGTGAAGTGTGCAACAAAGTTGGTTGCCTGCCACATGTTAATAGTAAAAAAAGTTTTCCTTAGCTAAATATTTTAGAACAGAACTGTTAACATTGTTTTGAAAAATTAAACAGCAGATCAAACAAAAAAAAATTACTTTGGTTTACATACTATGTAAAATATAGTGCCATATCCTTAGTTGAAAGTAGCCTATCTTAAAGTATTGCTGAAACTGAAATAGTAACTTTCTTATCTATGCTCTGTGCAAAATATACACTCAATTTTTTGCAGTCTGAGATAGTTATTGAAAAGGGTAGTATTTGAATGAGAGATCTTACTTCAACTAAACTACAAATTAACTATGCATATGGTCAAAAATCTATCATTTGCTAGAGCCTGTAGCAGACCAAATAGGCTGTTATTAAAGACTTTTTGTACCAATTACAAAATTATTCAGTTTTTTGCATAGAGGATACAAACCACAACTGTAGTAAATGAGAATAAACATTCATTAGAGCTTGGATTTACTGTTATTCTAGCACTGTAAATTTGTTTGTGTATGATTTAGTCAAGAATGCGAGTTAAATATTCATTACTAAAAATTAATGAAAACTATAGATTAAAAAAAAAAATACTACTGAAAACTTTGGCAAATGGTTTGCACCTCTGGAACAGTAAATATAGGGAATGTAGTTACTCTAGTGGCATGGCATGGACACTTCTTCTTGTATAGGTGGACAGATGTCTGGGCCAGGGAGCTGTTGCATTGTTGAGGTCAGGTTTTGCTTGCATATCATTGCAAGATGGGCAACAGGACCTCACAATGAGTACTTGAGAAAGCATATTCCTGACATACCTGTTGCAGTTTTTTTTTCTCAATCAGGTAGAAAAGTACAAGGGGACTGCTATAAAAAATTGTAAAAACTTGCATTTTTATTACATAATATAGTTATGTATATAATTAATGTGCATTGGAGTTTTAGAGTATTTAATGGTTATATAATTTGTCTAACAGAAAATGTTGCATGATATTTGATTGCAATGAGACTGAAAAAAATTTGCAATAATGTAATAATTTACAAAATGTATAATTAAATTTTCATGCTATACAGTAGAACCCGTTTATAAGGTTCCCGTTTAAAGGGTTTTCCCGCCTATAATGCACGATTTTTCTAGTCCTGAATGTTTCTCCATAAGAACAANAAATCTCCTAAAGCTCTGAGTATGGACGATGTTTCTTCTTGCATATATAATTTGCTGTCATATATATTGTTGTTACCAAAGCCTAATCAAATGTGTACTAAACTAGTCATAGACTACTGCAGTCAAGTTTATCATTTTATAAGGTGGATATTCTTGCTGTTTTCGGGCAGCCTACCTCCTTTCAACATGTTACAGACAATATTTGATTATGTAACAGTTATGATGAATATGTGGTTTTCTACATTTTTGTACATAGGTAATTTTGTGATGTGGAACCATTACCAGTTGCTTAATTAGTTGTAACTGTACATTATGTGTGTAGGCCAATAACAGTTTGGTGCTGATGTAATAAGTTTGTAGCCAGAAGTATATGAGAGGGAGAGGCAGAAGAGCTGCAGCCGCAGCCCCCCTCCTCTTACACTTCCAAAAATTTAAAGTGTTACAATTATATTTTAATTCTCGTGCTATTATTAAAATGGTATTTGTTTAATCATACATAAATATATATATAATTTTTTTTTTTACTTTTTAACAAAAGTTTCCGTATTCATACTAAGCTCAGTTCCCACCCACCCTCAAGCACATCCTGGATATGCCCTTAAATTTAACACTTCTAAGTGAGGTTTGGATGAAAAGCAGCAGTTTTGAAGTGTTGCAGTGTTTTTCTACTGCCTTTTTCTGCTAATACACTTTTTTAAATGGAACATTTCATGTTAATGAAGATGAAATTAATGTTAGTTACATGCAATTTGTGGCAGTGAAATTATTGCCCATAAATTACCATTGTTATTTGGTTTTACTGGGATGTTGTCTCACTTTGAAGTGTTTGATAAATGTTATTGCAATTAATGTTTTTTTTTTTTTTNTACATGCAATTTGTGGCAGTGAAATTATTGCCCATAAATTACCATTGTTGTTTTACTGGGATGTTGTCTCACTTTGAAGTGTTTGATAAATGTTATTGCAATTAATGTTTTTTTTTTTTTGTTACAGTTTTTCCGTGGCCACAAGGATGTTCAAGTTTGAGAATACTTCAACAATTGTAAAGCTACCCAATGAGACTGCAATTTAAAGTGTTTTCATCACTTGTTTTAATATAAACAATATGCATGTTTTTATTTTGTAATAATTTCTGTGTTAATACTTTGTTGTGTAATTTCCTTGTAATATCTGTCCTTTATTATGTGGAGATACTTAAAGTTATTTATATGACTTTACTAAACTTTTATCAGAGAAACTTCATTGATTACTAAATTGCTGAGACAGTGATACAGTATCTCCATTTATTTTACTTACATGACCAAAAATGAATGTATGCAAGATTCTTTTTATTTAAATATTGGGTGCTAAAAAGGGCTCACATCTTTTAATTTTTTTTTGTAGAAAATTCAGATGAAATCCAAAGAAGGACTTAAAAATTATAATCTTCTGCGTATTATTAGCCATACATTAACCTTGGAAAGTGTCAATACACAAATATTTTGTGTTAGATAGGTGAAGTTGTGTGCAATATAACACAATGCAGTTATATTAATATGTAATGTTATAATGGGTTCTAGTGCCCATGAGCTGACATTACTCCTGCATTTGATTTTAACATCTTGTATTTAGTGAATAGAAGCTTGCATGTTGAAGAAAATACACAAATGTTTAAATTAGGCCATGTGGAGTAAAAATATGAAACTCTGAAGGAGGCCAAGGCTTATTGTGAATGACTGCCTGCAGCATCAAGCACTCAAAATATGGGTATTCAAGAACAAAGACTTTAATAAGATTTATTTTCTGGGGCAAATTAACTGCCAGACATCTCAGTTTAATGTAATTTATATTGTAATTTTATTGGTAGTTGTGAAGTTCTTTTGTTATTAAATCTTGTATTTTTTTTATGTTGTGGGTATCATTTCATTGATCTATTAGATAAGCTCATCTTTTGTGGCTAGTATTAAACCCTTTTAGCTTATGGTTTGCAGGGAAATTATAAAAGAAAAAGGGTGTTTTCCATTAAACTGGCCTTTTTAATTTTCCTGCTGTTTGAAAATTAAGTTCACTGATATGAGAACAAAAGTTGTGTCTCAGTCTTTAATATGTTTTCTGNTGAAGTTCTTTTGTTATTAAATCTTGTATTTTTTTTATGTTGTGGGTATCATTTTATTGATCTATTAGATAAGCTCATCTTTTGTGGCTAGTATTAAACCCTTTTAGCTTATGGTTTGCAGGGAAATTATNCATTGATCTATTAGATAAGCTCATCTTTTGTGGCTAGTATTAAACCCTTTTAGCTTATGGTTTGCAGGGAAATTATAAAAGAAAAAGGGTGTTTTCCATTAAACTGGCCTTTTTAATTTTCCTGCTGTTTGAAAATTAAGTTCACTGATATGAGAACAAAAGTTGTGTCTCAGTCTTTAATATGTTTTCTGTGAGATGCAGGTCTTAGCAGGGCTGATATCCTGGTGGTTAATATTTTTCATGGCATATGAAATTACTAGCACTTGAGGATTCTCATTCCTGTAATGCCACTTCACAAGGTACACATGTTCCATATCATGATATTATAGTTGGATAATTATTTTGTTATAATCATAACCATGCATGTAGTTGTAATTTGTTTAACATACAATAAATTTTTTTACTGGCATACAAGATTACACCAATTTGTAAATAAAATAAATTGTTTCTTGAGTCTATACTAGTCAACAACTTTGTGAATAAACCATGGGTTTCTATATTTTACTATCAATACTCCCCCCATCTAGGTGGCATTACAAGCTTATATGAGTAGTGCAGAATATCTGAATATATTATTTTCATTGCATTACACCTAATTACCTGAGTGAGAATTGCCATCAACTACAAACAGGCCCTTCTCTTAATAAACATTATTTCTGATGTGATATGTTGGTGAGTTTGTCTAATTATTGTGGGTTATATAGGTGAGAAAACCTACACTGAAGAGCCAAAAAAACTGGTACACCTGCCTAATATTGTGTAGGGCCCCCGCAAGCACGCAGAAGTGCCGCAAGACGACGTGCCATGAACTCTACTAATGTCTGAAGGTATGCAGGAGGCAATTCACACCATGAATCCTGCAGGGCAGTCCACAAATCCATAGGAGTGCGAGGCGGTGGAGATCTCTTCTGAACAGCACGTTGCAAGGCATCCCAGATATGCTCAATAATGTTCATGTCTGGTGATTTAGGTGGCCAATGGAAGTGTCTAAAGTCAGAAGAGTGTTCCTGGAGCCACTCGGTAGCAACTCTCGACGTGTGGGGTGTCGCATTGTCCTGCTGGAATTGTCCACGTCCGTCTGAATGCACAATGGACATGAATGGGTGCAGGTGATCGGACAGGATGCTTACATGTCTGTCACCTGTCAGAGTCGTATGTAGACGTATCAGGGTTCCCATTTCACGCCAACAGCACATGCCCCATACCATGACAGAGCCTCCACCAGCTTGAACAGTCCCCTGTTGACATGTAGGGTCCATGGATTCATGAGGATGTCTCCATACCCGTACACGTCCATCCGCCTGATACAATTGGAAACGAGACTCGTCAGACCAGGCAACGTGTTTCCAGTCATCAACAGTCCAATGGCGGTGTTGACGGGCCCAGGCAAGGCGTAAAGCTTTGTGTCGCAGTCAAGAACGGTACACGAGTGGGCCTTCTGCTCTGAAAGCCCATATCAATGATGGTCCGTTGAATAGTTTGCACGCCGGCACTTGTTGATGCGCTAATTTATTAGAACCAAGTCGGACTAATGTTTTGGAGCCCACTTTAATCTTAGAGGTCCCGTTGCAAACAACACATGTAACAATTTCGCCCATTTTGAGTTACAAGTGGATTTGTATATAGTTAACCAAGACGCATCGTTTGTTGCATAAAAACCACATGTAACATCAACTCTACCTGGTGAAATCTAGTATTGAAGTTTGCGTTTAGAGCAGAAACANGGAAACGAGACTCGTCAGACCAGGCAACGTGTTTCCAGTCATCAACAGTCCAATGGCGGTGTTGACGGGCCCAGGCAAGGCGTAAAGCTTTGTGTCGCAGTCAAGAACGGTACACGAGTGGGCCTTCTGCTCTGAAAGCCCATATCAATGATGGTCCGTTGAATAGTTTGCACGCCGGCACTTGTTGATGCGCTAATTTATTAGAACCAAGTCGGACTAATGTTTTGGAGCCCACTTTAATCTTAGAGGTCCCGTTGCAAACAACACATGTAANTTATTAGAACCAAGTCGGACTAATGTTTTGGAGCCCACTTTAATCTTAGAGGTCCCGTTGCAAACAACACATGTAAAAATTTCGCCCATTTTGAGTTACAAGTGGATTTGTATATAGTTAACCAAGACGCATCGTTTGGTGCATAAAAACCACATGTAACATCAACTCTACCTGGTGAAATCTAGTATTGAAGTTTGCGTTTAGAGCAGAAACAACACAAGTGAATTACTTGTGTTGTTTCTGCAGTGTAGGGAAATAATAATTATTTTTCTTCTACTGGCACGCCTGCTGGAAACATTGTTTTTGTAGTAGGGTACAGCTAATATTCTTACTTTCAATTTGTTAGTTCTCGCTCAGTTTTTCAGTGCTGTGTTTGGAGGTTAATGTTGGTGTTTTTGTCTGAAAGTTGGGTACCTAAATCATGTCAAGTAGTGATTCTAACGAGTGCGTACCAGTGAAAAAAAGAAAAGGAGTGATCAACAAAGAAACTTATCGTAGGAATGTAATCCGGAACTCAAGAGTGAATGGGATTGCCTATCAGGCCTATTCGGGTAAGGAAGTTCCGTCTAAGGTCCAAAAGACCTACCTTTGTAGTTGTGCCGATCGGTGTTACTTCAATATCTCAGAGGAAGCTCGAAACGAGTTGTAGTACTATTTCCACAGTTTCGATAGTAAGAATGTTTAAGATGTGTTTTTGCAAAGTGTTATTGAGAAAAGGGCGCCAAAAAGGAGATGGTAAAAAAGGATACCTTTACAACAAGAAAGTGACAGTAATGATATGAATGAAGGTAAGGGAGCACCTTCTAAAAGCACTGATACTAGTTTTACAAACAAACCCAAGGAAAATAGATATTTTTTCCCTATAACATCAAGGTTGACGGAAAACTGCGACCAGTTTGCAAAAAAACGTTCATGACATTGTATGGTGTGACTCCAGAATGCGTTCATCATCTCTGCAAATTGTTNCGCCAAAAAGGAGATGGTAAAAAAGGATACCTTTACAACAAGAAAGTGACAGTAATGATATGAATGAAGGTAAGGGGGCACCTTCTAAAAGCACTGATACTAGTTTTACAAACAAACCCAAGGAAAATAGATATTTTTTTCCCTATAACATCAAGGTTGACGGAAAACTGCAACCAGTTTGCAAAAAAACGTTCATGACATTGTATGGTGTGACTCCAGAATGCGTTCATCATCTCTGCAAATTATTAGTAGAAAATAAAACTCCAAAAGAGGTTTGAACCAAAGCGTGAACGCAATAAGTAGTGACATTTACTCAAAGATTCATAACCAGATTTCCAAGTATGAGGTCAAAGAAACTCATTACAGTGGGAAACCAGAAAAGTACTTGGATGGCAGGCTCAACATTAAAATAATGCACGAGATGTTTTTACAAGAGCACCCTGAATGTGTGGGTGTCGTGAAATACAGCTTTTATCGTATGTACTTTCAAGAAAATTTTGACTATTCCTTCGGTAGACCACAAGTGGACGTCTGCTCAAAATGTGAGAGTTTCTCAGCCAAAATGAAGGATTCAACTTTATGTGACAACACAAAGAGGAATGTTGCGGCAGAACAGATGATACACAAACGTTGGGCCAAAAAGTTTTACACCACCTTAAAGGAAGCACGTGAAAACAAGGACAACGACACGGTAGCGATAGCGTTCGACTTCATGCAGAATCAACCACTGCCTCTGATCCCTGTGCAGGAAGTGTTCTACTTACCCCAGTTATGGGTCAACGTATTTTGTATTCATGATCTTAAAACTGATAAGGCAAACCTGTACTTGTACCATGAGGGTATCGCAAAGAAATCCCCTGACGAAGTGTGCAGCTTTTTATGGCACTACATTAAAACATTACCTCCTATGGTAACTAAACTTCTGTTGTTTAGTGACGGGGCTGCAGGTCAAAATAAGAACCACACAGTAGTTCGGTTTTTACTTAGTTTGTGTGAAAACGGTAGATTTGAAACAATTCAACATTTTCTTCCTGTTCGCAGACATTCTTTTCTCCCTTGTGACCGCAATTTTGGAACTCTGAAATGCCGACTAAAGAAAACATATTGCCTTTATACTCCTCAACAATACGGGGAACTCTTTTCAGAAGCTAGAAACTCTGGAAAGTTCACCATACACCACGCTACCACTGACGACATCCTTTCTTTCAAAGCTTGGTGGCCACCTCACTACAAGAAAACAGCTTTCTCTGATGAGACTATAGGTCGAGGGATTCCCAAAAAAATCAGAGAAAAAGTTTCATGATTTCTACCTATAAAGAGTTTGAGTGCAACAATGATAGAAAAGGAAAAGTGGTTTGCAAGGAGTTCATTTCCGGATTACTAGGAAGTACTTTTACACTGAGAAAGACAAAAACTGCTCCAGCGCAACCATCTACCAAAGCATATCCAGCTGGCCATGTCACAATCAATGAGAAAAAGATTCGCAATCTCAAGAANCAGCGCAACCATCTACCAAAGCATATCCAGCTGGCCATGTCACAATCAATGAGAAAAAGATTCGCAATCTCAAGAACCTTGAGGACTATGTTGTCGGTTATGAAACATTCTACTATGAGATTTTCAACTGGCCTACTGTGAACTCTAATACTGTTGTGACCCTAGACTCCGACTTTGAAGATNTCAGTTATGAAACATTCTACGATGAGATTTTCAACTGGCCTACTGTGAACTCTAATACTGTTGTGACCCTAGACTCCGACTTTGAAGACGAGTGAGGCTGATGTGACCACAATTGTACATGTAGTTTGATGAGCAGTTCACACTTATTCCAATAAATATTCTTTTTTCTAATTAGGTAGATGTGAATGTTCAGACATCACTTTTTTTGTCGTTCCTTGTTTTGAAAGCAATGAAAGTTTAAAAAAAAAAGTTAATGCGTTCATTTTGTTGAAGAAAACGATTTCCTGCAGAAACAACACATGTGAAATTTGTGTAAAATGTTATATTTTGATTTCTGATGAAATTTTTTTGGCAAAAACTTGTCAAATGATGTAAATATAGTTTATTTACAACATACATTTTTCTCAGATTTTTAATGCACAAATTGTGTGAGCTACACCGTTTTTTGTTGTTTGCTGAAAATGTGAAAAATGTAACATGTGTTGTTTCTGAAATAACTGATTCAATTTAAGCCTGTACAGTACGTGTGTAGTTCAATTTACAATTTATCAAAACTTAATCCAAAAAATACCTATTTGATGTTTATAGACTTGGACTAACTAACAACTATTTGCATATCAACTACTGTGGGCAAGTGCAGCAGCTCTTAGCCTACATTATCGCCATATTTCCCACATGTACACTGAAGAGTCAAAAAAACTGGTACACCTGCCTAATATCGTGTGGGGCCCCCGGGCACTCAGAAGTGCCGCAAGATGACGTGGCATGGACTCGACTAATGTCTGAAGTTATGCAGGACGCAATTCACACTATGAATCCTGTAGGGCAGTCCACAAATCCAATTTGCGCCAATTTGAGAAAGGGTTGCACGTCTGTCACGTTTAATGATTCTCGTCAGTCGTCGTTTGTCCCGTTCTTCCACGATCTTTTTCCGGCTGCAGTGATGTTGAAGATGTGATGTTTTACCGGATTCCCGATATTCACGGTACACTAGTGAAGTGGTCGAAAACGAACATCCAAAAGTTATTGCTACCTCGGAGATGCTGTGTCCCATCTCTCGTGCGCCGACTATAGCACCATGTTCAAATTCACTTAAATCTTGATAACCTGCTATTGTAGCAGCAGTAACCGATCTAGCTGCTGACCACATCATGTTACTCTGATTGGTTCCATGTTATTTGCATATGCACGCCTATACCAGTTTTTTTGGCTCTTCAGTGTATATGATTGCATTTTCGCTGTGGTAACATTCGAGCATTATCATTACTGAAATGAAAATTACTAGAATGAGAAAATGTGTGCCTTTGATGTTGTAACATAGCCAGCAAGTGGAAAATTATTTCAGTTTACAAATCCAGTAAAGCATTGAAAGACTCTGGAAACAACCAAAGTTGCATTATGGTAATTTATTTAGTCCAAATTTCATAATTACATCTTACTATACCTGTAGTGTTTTGCAGCATCCAATCATTATCAAAATAAAAAAAAAACACGTGTCTAAATGGCCACAACATTACTATGAAAAATAATATAGGCCTGCATACTCTCAACACCCTTATCTGGCCACACACATGGGGAAAACTAGTTTATAGATCAGCTGATGAATCATAAAACATGGTTAATATATTAATTACAACCTTCAGTATGTTAAGTTACTTCTCCTTCCAACACTTAATGCATTTCAGAGCTACTGCCCTGGCAACACAATGTATGTCAGCTCAGTTTCAGAGTTCACCTTTTTCAGCATAGCTACCCATTCATCCTCCCAGAGACGTTGGTTTCTAAGCATGTGACGATAAGTTGATCAAATGCAAATTCTAAAATTAACTGCAACCCAAAGAACATTTTTTTTTCTTAATGCGTTGTCAGTCAAAGATTCAAAATATCTCTGTTTCACTGATTTAAATAATCAGTTAGGCCTAACCAAAAAAAAAAACAGTGCCACACAGCCTTTAACTTAGAAATACCTACATTGGGTACAATTACTTGTCCCCCTCATTTTGTAAGAAATTTGGTGAAAACTTTACTTTTGCAAAAACATTCAAATACAGCCACGTGGCTTACTACAATCCTCATAAAATATAAACATTTTCATTTTCAAGGACCGAGAGGGTAGGCAGTTATGAAAATGGCAATCTCATCAAAGCTACCCAACACTCTCTACTATAAAATATCCATTAAAGAGGGACAAACACTATAACACAAACAAACTTCCAATTACTTTGAATACGTCCCAAATTGTATTTAAAACATCAAAACTCTCAGCATAGTACATACACCTTTTCATCTCAAAATTCTCTGATCGGTCTAGGAAGGAATTGAACACTTTAATAAAACTACTTAGCTGTAGCCGAAAACACTTTATTTACCGGCACACAGGGCTAGTGTAAACACCTCTCTCTCTCCCTGACACCACGGGTGACTGCACACTACTTCAAAGGTCAACAGGTACACTGGACCGGACACTCATCACAGTCGATGGCACCCTGTCCAGGCTGGTTATGTGGGAAATAGCCGCAACCACATTTCGTTTTCCAGGTCGAGAGACACAAGGGCCAGTCGAGGTAGTGGGCTACCTAAATTGTAAATACTTAAATATTAATTTAAGAAACTGGTGTNCGTAAATTGTAAATACTTAAATATTAATTTAAGAAACTGGTGTACAATTAGCATACAATAAAATATAATCATACTATTTAAAAAATCAAAAATATCTTAAACAAAAATAAAAACATTTTCTAAAAATAAATAAATAAACATATATAAAAAATAACAGTAACATTACAGCCATACTTGACTAAAGGTAGAGTCCTTTATGATAATATTATATTACTAGTAAAAAATAGGTTAATATACTGACACAGGTTTTCTGCCAGTCTGTTTCATGACCAGTAGAAGAACCAACCTTTAATAACAAGTGTTTCCTTCCAAGTAACTAANTATGTGGGAAATAGCCGCAACCACATTTCGTTTTCCAGGTCGAGAGACACAAGGGCCAGTCGAGGTAGTGGGCTACCTAAATTGTAAATACTTAAATATTAATTTAAGAAACTGGTGTACAATTAGCATACAATAAAATATAATCATACTATTTAAAAAATCAAAAATATCCTAAACAAAAATAAAAACGTTTTCTAAAAATAAATAAATAAACATATATAAAAAATAACAGTAACATTACAGCCATACTTGACTAAAGGTAGAGTCCTTTATGATAATATTATATTACTAGTAAAAAATAGGTTAATAATATACTGACACATGTTTTCTGCCAGTCTGTTTCATGACCAGTAGAAGAACCAACCTTTAATAACAAGTGTTTCCTTCCAAGTAACTAACNGTTTTCTGCCAGTCTGTTTCATGACCAGTAGAAGAACCAACCTTTAATAACAAGTGTTTCCTTCCAAGTAACTAACTATACACAATGAAACGTACCATAAGAGTGTCAGGCCTGATCCTGAAGCAGCTGGAAAGCAGTGGGAATGTGTCCAGGAATTGTTTGGAACGACCCTCCATGAGATTAGGGATCTCACACACACACACTAAATGTGACATTAACTAGCACACTTGTCTACAACATTACAACACAGTAGGCATACATCACAACACTACAAAAACTCCAGCCAGCAAACTGACTGGAGGGGAGTTCACTCCCCTGCAGAATACACAAACACGTAAAATCTTCAGAAATAGCAACAAAAATATGGCTTAATTGCAGTCAGTGCGCCCAAAAATCCCATCTACACACGACACCCCGCCACCAGCCCAATAATTTGAGTATGTGTCGGAGTGCATTTGTTTACAAACACCCAGCGAGTTATGGAAGCTTCGGTTTCCGGTCTCGTGACACCAACTCATTCGGTGGCATATGAGGGGTTCGGCAGCAGCGGACAGGCTCACTCAACGCCCTTGAAGGCTAAACAATCTAATTAAATAAACTACCACTTGCTTCACTAAAATATGAAATTGCTTAAAATTTACAAATGCAAAACTAGAATACAACGCGGTCAGTAGGCCCCTTAACAAGAAGTAAATGAGGAACTAAGTTATATTGAGTAACAAGAAAATTAATCCAAACTGAGCCATGAATGCAGTTTCACAAAAACTAACATTTACTTGTGTCAAGCACTCCCAGCTCCAACTGACAGAACAGAAGAGGGCTACACAAAACATTAAAAACATTTCTCATAACTGCCNCATTTACTTGTGTCAAGCACTCCCAGCTCCAACTGACAGAACAGAAGAGGGCTACACAAAACATTAAAAACATTTCTCATAACTGCCGTGAAGTGGCTTAAGTTGCACGAAACTACAATTTTGAATGGCAAATAAAACAACAATTTTGTAAAGTTACTACACAACAGCATACCTCAAGAAAACCTAACTATGCTACATTTATAAAAATTGCTTTATAAACACAAGGTAACATTAACACAGCAGTTCACGACTCACCAGTTTGATGGCACTCCAGCAGGTACCAACCACGTAAAGCAAGTGGCCAGTGGACGGTGGTAAGTGGTCTCACAAAAGGCGAAAATGCACTATTTAAAACAAGCCTGAGCAGTCATAGCTCATTACGTACATGCACGTACAGGACAAGAATTTGAAGAATAAAACACATTAAAAACCTCCACAGGAGACAAAAACAAAAGTCAGGTAAAAAAAATGAAAAAATCTCCACAGAAGGCACAATCAAAAGTCAGATAAAAACCTCAACAGGAGGCAAAAGGGCAGTTACAAAAACAACAAACAAAACAGGATGAAATTCTCTAGAGGAGCAANGTCAGATAAAAACCTCAACAGGAGGCAAAAGGGCAGTTACAAAAACAACAAACAAAACAGGATGAAATTCTCTAGAGGAGCAACAACACAAGAAGAAAATAGCAAATCACAACACATTAAAAAGACCCGTCACACGTAAAAATTGAAATACGCTGCTCACAGAAGTACCCCCATCACACAGCATGCGCCGTAGGTCGTCAGAAGTGCGACTATCCCGGTCATACCTGCGACACTCAACAGAATGTGCTGTACAGTCAAGGAAGTGCCACAGGCATCAATCACCCTCAGGAGGTGGTTCACCACAAAGCAAGTGTGTCAGACAAGTGTGCCCGATGCGAAGGCGAGAAAGCACAGCATCTTCCCTGCGGGTACACAAAACAACAGGACGAGCGCAAACAGACAAGTCAGAGATGGCCCGTTACTTGTTGGACAGCGGGAGAGAAGTCCATTCTCCTTGTCAAGCATGCCAGACAAGGCCACGGACTGCATGCAGCACGTCGCACACAGGGACACTAGGATCACAGAGTGGAAAGCTGCAGGTCTCCTTAGCCATCATATTTTCTGCTACATTGCCAGGGATGCCCACATGCCCTGGAACCCACAGGAAGACGACGTGAACACCAATCCGTACAGCCCCCGCCAACTTCTCCCGGATCATGGATAGAAGTAGATGATCTGTGGAGCCAGATTGAATGGCTGTCAAGGCACTTATAGAATCTGAGCACACAAGGCATTTACGGCGAAACCACCTACTGACAAAAAACAGAGCCTTTAAAATAGCAAAAAGCTCTGCAGTTAAAATACTGCAAAATGGATGAAGCCCAAAAAGGTACTGAGAANCAGAGCCTTTAAAATAGCAAAAAGCTCTGCAGTTAAAATACTGCAAAATGGATGAAGCCCAAAAAGGTACTGAGAATCACCAATCATAAAGGCACACCCAGTTGAGATATCCGATTTGGAACCATCTGTAAAAAAGCAAATAAAGCCACCAAACACAGACACAAGATCAACAAAAAGGCCCTTGTAAACAAAAGAAGGAGTGGTCATCTTAGGAAAGTGCGCTGTGGCAAGGCGCACCTCAACCTGTGTCGTTAGCCATGGCTGTTCACAGCGAGGCAAAGGCAACACACACAGGGGTAAGTCATACCATTTCAGGGTATGTGCAAAGCGGACAGATGCCGTCTAAGGAGAACTTGGCCTAGCGGAATACAACCATTCATGGGACGAACAGAGAAAAACAGTGTGGTGAAGGTGCGAGGAGTCGGAACGCACCTGCGCCCCATAGAAAAGCAGCAGTTGGTCATGCCTGTAATGTAGAGAAGGTACACCAGCCACAGCACAAAGACTGACAACTGGGCTTGTGAAAATAGCCCCAGTTGCAATGCAAATACCAGCATGGTGAACACTCGCTAACAATTTGAGCACAGATGGCCTAGTAGAAGAATAAACGACACTGCCATAGTCTAATTTGCTATGGACCAGGGCACGATACAGCTGAAGAAGAGCGACTGTCAGCACCCCAGTCACAACCACCCAAAGATTTATAAAGATTCAGGTCCCTTACACAGCAAGATTTCCAGGACTGAATATGACTTCTCCAAGTGAGTTTACTATCAAACAAGAGGCCTAGAAACTTGACAGTATTAGAAACAGGCAAAACAGAGCCGTACAAAAGCACTTCGGGAAAACGAAAGATGCCACTTCTACAGAAATGCACCACCTGTGTCTTAGTGGGGGAAAAGTGGAATCCACAGTTGTCTGCCCAGTTGCTAAGGAGGTGGACGGCAAGCTGGACCTGATCTGCCATGTGCAGACACACAGTATGGCAGAAAATAGTAAAGTCATCGACATACAGTGCACATTCCACAGGCGGTCGAACGAAAGACACAATGCCATTGATGGTGGTAGCAAACAGGGTAACACTCTATATGCTCCCCTGTGGTACACCTTTCTCTTGAACAATTTCCCTAGAATAGGAAGCACTATTGCGAACCCTGAAGGTACGAAAGTACATAAATTTCTGTATGTAACTAGGGAGATTTCTACGAAATCCCCAAGCGGACAGCTGTCGCAAGATACCATGTCGCCATGTTGTGTCGTATGCCTTCTCCAGGTCAAAGAGGACAGCAAGGTGGTGCTGCCCTCGCAAAAAGGCAGTCTGTATGGCAGTCTCCAAGCTGATAAAATGATCCACCGCAGAAAGATTTATGCAGAAACCATACTGAAGAGGTGATAAAAGCTGCCAGGTCGCAAGGCAGTATACCAGACACACATTAACCATACGCTCCATGGTCTTAGACACAGTTGGTGAGGGAAATAGGATGATAGCTGGAAATATCCCGTTTTATTTTCTCTGGTTTCAAGATGGGCACAAGTGTCGACTTGCACCACTTCAAGGGGAAAACACTAAAGGTCCAAGTATTATTAAAAATACTCAGCAAAAACTGTTTCCCGCCAAGTGGGAGGTGTTGCAACAAAGCATAATGGGTATTGTCAGGGCCAACAGATGTATGCTTCGAGTGTGATAAAGAATACTCCAACTCAAGAAGGGTAAAAGGCTGGTTGTAGTCCTCCTCACCCGAGCCGCCAAAATTGACACCCACTGTCTCACATGTCTCTTTAATGGCTTGAAATGAGGGAGTGCAATGTGCATTGCTAGAAACATCTGCAAAATATTGACAAAATAAATCTGCTACGTTTGACCCCTCAGTAACAATATTGTTATTGACCCGAAGGAAGGAAACTTGTGTGCTGAGAGATTGTCCGCACAACTTCTGAACATTATCCCAAATATACTTACTGGTAGCATGTACCATTAGTGACAAAATGAAGTCACTCCAGGATTTTCACCAGCTGTCCTTGATGACACATCGAATGCGAGCCAGAGGCACCTCAACAGGGACGTGGAGGGAATACTGGAAATGTGACCAGTCTGCTTTCTTAAGCACCCAGCGAGGTGGTATGGGTGGGGCAGCAAATAAGACGTGATCTAATATGATTGGGTAATGGTCACTTCCACAGAGATCTGGATACATAGATCAATTAAAGAGGGTGATCAAAGCTGGGATACAGAAAGAATGATCTATTCAGGATGAAGTGCCAGTATGGGTGGTGAAGTGTGTAGTAGTACCAGTTTTTAAGAGGGCAATATTAGAACTGGTGAGCCACGACTCGACTACACGACCCTGGCTGTCCCTGTGGTCTGAATCCCATATCTGATTGTGAGCAATTGAAGTCGCCAACAATCAGAAATGGAGGTGGGAGATGAGATGAAAGCACCTCAAAATCAGTTGACCTTGCATGCTGGTGGGGGGTACATATACGCTACAAACAGTGAAAAAACATACCAAGGAAAACCCTGACCGCCACTGCCTGCAGAGCAATGTGAAGGGCAACAGCTTCATGGTAAACAGAATCCTTCACCACAGGCACGGTCCATCAACACGTTAGCCAGGCGGTAAAATGTGTGACTTTGAAGGGAGGCTGTATCAGTGGGACGAAAGTGTGTTTCCTAAAGGCAAATGACTGTAGGGGTGAGGGAGACTAGGAGCTGTTTCAGTTCTTCAAGATTATTGAAATAACCCTGGCAGTTCCACTGTACGAGGGACATAAGTTATGGAAAGAAAGTTAGCGGAAACAATTACTTTAATTTCTCTCTATCTCTGTTTATCACTGGCTTAAAGCCCCTTGAGCCTTCACCAGTGTTGGGAATCGACATCAACTGCCATCTCATCTTCTGGCTCCAAGGAGACAGGACGAGTCGGCGAGTTGATGATGTGATCCTGCGAATCATGGTCACTTGTAGGAAGGGATATAAGGGATGGAGTCTTTGGCCTGTAAACATTTTTCGTGGCAGCTCCCTGACGATATTTGCTAACAACAGAAGGTTTTGACAGTTTCTTTTCGGCTTGCCTACACTGCGTACCAACAGACGTGGTCCAGGTCGTCCTGACATCCTGTGGCTTCGGTGTCTTGACAGACATTTCAGTCTGGGTAGTCACATTGACTGTCGACATACACACATCCTTAACTGCTGGTCGATCATTGGCAACAACACTGTAAGGAACAGAAGGCTTCAAACCTTGGGTAGCATGGAAAAGTTTCCGTACTTCAACAAAGGAAACCTTGTTGGTGGCCCGGATCCATTGAACAGTATACTCCCCCTGGTACACAGGGCACTTCTTCGACCAGACCGGATGCCCTTTACTGCAGTTCACACACTTCAGCAGTTTGCTACTCTGAGGAGTATCTGGATGGGGTTGGGTCAGCACACTTCGGACAAGCTGGTGGACTCCAACATTTTGCAGAGGAATGACCAAACTTTTGAAAGTTGTAGCAACTTAGAGGAGGAGGAGGAATGAACTGCATAACATGCACATTCAAGTAACCTACTTTGATATTGGAGGGAAGGTCGCACACACCAAAAGTCAAGGTGAGAGTAGCTGTAGGTGACTTAATACCATCAGTAATCTTCAGCACACAGCGGACATCAGTGACATACTGAGTTTGCAGCTCATGCAAGATCTCTTTTTCAGGTCAATCAAGACTGGACACCAGATGACGCCCTTTCTGGAGTTGAGGGACACATGGGACTTGACCTCAACAGGGAACTTTGCAGTTGGCCCATTGAAAGCCTTCATTGCCAAGAACCCCCTTTGTGGGCAGCATTGGATGTCTCGACCAAAAGCTCGCGCCTTCGCAGATTCTCTTACAATCGACAACAGGACCACCAGCTGCTCTATCAATGACTTTTTTTAATTCATAAGGCAACACTTTTTTGATAGTGTGCTCTTCTATACCTCAGATAACAAAAAAACGTGGCGTAGGTAATTTAACAGCTGTAGACTGACGCACTGCAGAATCACAATCCGAATCACTACCAGTATCATCACGGTGCCGTTTTAAGTGGCTGTTGAGGGTGCCACCCTTTTGGAGAGTACTTTTGGAAGCCATGGTGTAGGCCACCCGTACTAGGTCTCGTCGGCCTCAGCCTGCCGATTGGGAGGGGGGAAGAAGCCAGGAGTTATAACACCTCACGGGCTGTGTCGTTAGGAGGGGGACCAACCTCCCACAGACCTAAGCAGTACTTAGGAACAGCTACCCTTCACCACTATTCACTGCAAATTACTGCCCCAGTAGCACACTGAAGTGTACACTAGAGCAAACCAGAGGCAAATTGTACATCTTGAGCGAGACCAGTTCTTTCCCCTACCTTAGAAAAGATCCCAGGCTCCCCACTTTAGAGGACACCCTTTGGTGCCAGTTATGGGGACTTTTAGTTTATTACACCAGCCTCCTTCGTAACACATCTTCCCGGCAAGTTTAGGCACATGGGATAGTCCACCATGACACCCCTCCTGCCAAGAAGGCATCAATTATTGCTGCGCCCTTACCTGAGATGATGCAGTAGAGAAGGAAGATGTGATGGGACCTGGTGAGATGGAAAGAAAAGGGATGACAAAAGAGAAGAAGACAAAGAAAGAATCATGAGATGATGGTCCGAACAAATTTCAGATCCCAACCGCATCCCGATTGGTCGCATCTTACAACAAGCACGGAGTGGCTGTGCAGGTATTCTAAAACCCTGCCACCACACGGGGGTGGGAGGGGACTGTTATCATGGTTGCTAAAGAATTTAAATTCTGAAATACNTCTAAAACCCTGCCACCACACGGGGGTGGGAGGGGACTGTTATCATGGTTGCTAAAGAATTTAAATTCTGAAATACACAGTGTTTTTCCCTGTTTTCCAGAGTAATTTCAAAACTTTCCCCTGCCAGAATTAATTGAAAATACACTGACAAAATAGTATTTATAAAAATATTTTGCCTCGTTAAGTACAAATCAATAATATACATGGAGCCATACAAAGCCTCGCTAACATAACATAAACAGTTTGGTAAAAAAAATTTTAATGCAACAATTTATGCAAAACTCAATATTTACCAGCTGNGCTAACATAACATAAACAGTTTGGTAAAAAAAATTTTAATGCAACAATTTATGCAAAACTCAATATTTACCAGCTGTGGACACTATAGTGAGTAGTTTAACACAACATAGATGGCAAATGCTGGGAAGGATTTTGCACTAATAAATCCACAAATCATCTGATGCCATTATTTCAGTAGGAGAAGTAATAAGAACTTGACTACAATGAAAAAAGTTCACACAATTAGTGCCATATTGATATATAAGCATCAAAACGAGCAAAGGAAAGCATTATTTTCTTTTGTAAACCTAGAGAAAAAAGAAAAAATAAAAATATTAAGTTTACTGCCAGAATCATGCTCAAGAAAAAAATAATTACTGAATTTCAGGTTTCAGAATGGTTAGTTATATTGGCTAAGAATCTAACCAAGACTCAGGGAATTCTTCCTGACTTAGGAAAAAAAGTGGTAATAAAATTTATGAAGACCCACTTAGGAAGGTCTCAGATTTCTATACTTGTGAAGAAAACAGTAGGATACTTCCAGGTAAAAAAGATTGTGGATCTGCACGTATTAATGGGGTGAAAGAACATATACAGAAGCACTTACTTCTGTGGGACCTGAAAGAACTATACTTACTATTTAAGGAAGCCCACCCGGAGTGTAAAATTAAGTGCTCAAAATTCTGTGAACTTAGGCTCAAGTGGTGTATTATCGCAGGTGCATCAGGTACACATAGTGTTTGTGTTTGCTCATATCACCAGAATGTTAAATTAGTGATAGATGGTGCAAAATTAAATGCAACAAACAACTTCTTCAGATGCTTGTCTGCAACCTGGAAAGCTCTGATTGCATGCTGAACAAATGTACGAAATGCCCAGATTCTCAAAATCTACGTGAACTACTGTCGAAAGAACAAGAGGCAGATGAAATTCCCGACAATATAAATTTCAAACAATGGGTCACAACTCATCCTGCAGATATGGTTACGATCGTAAAACTGAGTTATGAGTTTTAAAATTGTTTAGTAGAGAAATTAAACACACTGAAGCACACACAACTATGTCCCCAAAGTACAGTCTCGTTTCCTTAAAGACAAGAAAGAGAGCCTGCTCATTTCAGATAGCATAGTTTTAGCAGACTTTTCAGAAAACTTCTCTTTCATAATTAAAGAGGAGATCCAAAGTTTTCATTGGGTGAACAAACGGGCCACTGTTCAGCCATTTGTTTACTATTTTAAGGAAAGTAAACAAGATGACCTGAAGAGCATAAGTTGGTGTGTCATTAGTGATCACCTAGAGCACACCACCATTGTATTTCAAAAGTATTTGATTGATGACATAAAAACTGTTGCTCCATTAGTGACAAAAGTATTCTATTTCTCTGATGGGGTTGCCAGTCAATATAAGAATAAGAAGAATTATCTCAATCTGTGTAATCACAAGAAAGACTTTGATCTTCAAGTAGAGTGGTATTTTTTTTTCTTCATGCCAAGGAAAAAATGCTTGTGACGGGATAGGTGGAACAACAAAAAGGAAAGTGACCAAGAGAAGCCTACAGTCAACAACTAACCATAAAATTTTGTGCCCACAGGACATGTTTGAATTTTGTGATAAATGTCTTCTTGGCATTAAATATTTTTATCTTAAAAGTGAGGAGATAGTCTGGCATGGAGTTGAATTTAAGAAACGACTGGAGAAGTGTTTACCTGTCCCTAAAACTCTGTCATACCACATATATGTTCCAGTAAGTGATACAATTATAAGGTGCTATCACACTTCAATTTGTAATGACTAATGAATTTGAAGACATACAGGTATCAAAAGCTTTGTCCTTCCAGAATGAAGACATAGTTGCATGTATGTTTGAAGAGCAATAGTAGGCCTACCTTGGAGTTATTGAGGAAGTGAGCACTGCAAATAATGACTCAAAGTAAATTTTTATGAACCAGCTGGACCACGAACCTCTTTCAAAATTTCAAGAGATGACAAGATCTGGGTACCTGCGGAGAACATCCTACGAAAACTCACACCAATAGAACTCACAACTGTGATGGGTCGTTCTCACACCATCACTCCTCAACCATTGCCTCTTTGTTGAACACCAAGCATAGATGACAAAATAGTGGTAATTAACAACATGTTTATGTATAATATTTAACCCTTATACACTGAAGAGCCAAAAAACTGGTACACCTGCCTAATATCGTGTAGCCCCCCNCACCAATTTGAGAAAGGGTTGCACGTCTGTCACGTTTAACGATTCTCGTCAGTCGTCGTTTGTCCCGTTCTTTCACAATCTTTTTCCAGCTGCAGCGATGTCGAAGATGTGCTGTTTTACCGGATTCCCGATATTCACGGTACATTCGTGAAATGGTCGTACACGAACATCCAAATGTTATCGCCACCTCGGAGATGCTATGTCCCATCTCTTGTGCGCCGACTATAACACCACGTTCAAATTCGCTTAAATCTTGATAACTTGCCATTGTAGCAGCAGTAACCGTTCTAGCTGNAATTCGCTTAAATCTTGATAACTTGCCATTGTAGCAGCAGTAACCGTTCTAGCTGCCGACTGCATCATGTTACTCTGATTGGTTCCATACCTCTGTTATTTGCATACGCATGCCTATACCAGTTTTTTTTTGGCTCATCAGTGTACAATGCTATATGTTAACTTTCTATCATTTTGCTGTACATGTACATTAATGAATTTCATGCACTTTATATACACATTTCAGTTGTGGTTTTTTTATACCTTGAGCTTGCAATATCACTGCTTGAAGTCAAATCTAAAACTCTAAGTTTTTGGTGTGCAATTATGATATAGTACTGTTATGCCCTGAAATTAAGATTTTATCTGGTCCCCCTACCAGTGTTATTCGACCTTGAAAAGGGTCATTTTATTACATTTTTAAATTTGGCGTCTTTTTTTTATAAAAATGGGGGGCGAGTCTTAATGTTGTAATTTGGTGTATTTATACAACTAGTTATAAAGTTTTTGTAAAAAAAATTTGACTTGAAGACTTCCCCTTACTGTACAATTTCCCTGTTAATATAGGACTTTTTACAAAAAAATCTTTGAATTAGGAGTGAAATTTCATCCTGTAGAATTGTATTTAAGTGAAAGTGTATATAACTAATTTTGTAGNGTTACTCTGATTGGTTCCATACCTCTGTTATTTGCATACGCATGCCTATACCAGTTTTTTTTGGCTCATCAGTGTACAATGCTATATGTTAACTTTCTATCATTTTGCTGTACATGTACATTAATGAATTTCATGCACTTTATATACACATTTCAGTTGTGGTTTTTTTATACCTTGAGCTTGCAATATCACTGCTTGAAGTCAAATCTAAAACTCTTAAGTTTTTGGTGTGCAATTATGATATAGTACTGTTATGCCCTGAAATTAAGATTTTATCTGGTCCCCCTACCAGTGTTATTCGACCTTGAAAAGGGTCATTTTATTACATTTTTTAAATTTGGCGTCTTTTTTTTTTATAAAAATGGGGGGCGAGTCTTAATGTTGTAATTCGGTGTATTTATACAACTAGTTATAAAGTTTTTGTAAAAAAAATTTGACTTCAAGACTTCCCCTTACTGTACAATTTCCCTGTTAATATAGGACTTTTTACAAAACAATCTTTGAATTAGGAGTGAAATTTCATCCTGTAGAATTGTATTTAAGTGAAAGTGTATATAACTAATTTTGTAGNCAATCTTTGAATTAGGAGTGAAATTTCATCCTGTAGAATTGTATTTAAGTGAAAGTGTATATAACTAATTTTGTAGAACGCTACTTACTGAAAAAATTGCCTATTACACTCGTGTTGCTAGGACTAATAGGAACTTAGCTATTCCTGTTTCTGTAAACACTTAAAAATGCAGCATCGTCTCAAACAAATGTGGCCACTACTAGAAAAGCAGTAACAATAAAATTAAAATAATGTTAGTTTTGAAATACAGACCTGTTAATGTTACAACACAAAAAAAAATTATATTTCTGAAATATGGTCAAGCAACAATTTAATTTCTCGTTATAACTGTGACAAATGTCCGCTTTCACCCACAGTTTAGGTGGGTCTAGAAACTGCACCACGATTCCACGTACTCAATGCAACTGTCAACAGACTGGGCAGTAAAATTTATTACCCGGTCTGTTGACAGTCGCATAAAGTTATGTCAAACCAATTAAAGCATCATATTCTAAATATTAACCCCTCTCATTTAATGATGGGGAGGAATATTTGGAATGTATCGCACCCTACACCAAATCACTGCTAAAAGGTAAAAGTTATGCAGCGAATGTTTAAGCCTAGGCTATATTCGCAATAGCACACAAATAGCACAGCACAGACCATCTTGCCCGACCTTGTTACATTCATACATAATGTAGATGAACCGGAAATATTCCAAGTAACATTTCAAGTGGCTTACCTCCAACAGAAATGTATGTTCTTTAAGTTAAAAGTTTGTTAACTTAGTGTGCGACGTGCATGTGCTGTGCATCAATAAAGCAGCTGGCCTCGATTAGTACATGTTCAACTTATGTGCCGTGCATGTGCTGATGTGAATGTAGCCCAGGCCTTAATTTCATTAAATTACCCCATACATGTTAATTTCTTAGCAAAGTTTTGTTGATCGTAGTGAGATTTTAAAGTTAAGTAACTTACCTTCATAACAAATATTCTTGTGTAAAATGATTTCCAAACAAATTAACTTGCAAAGCAGTTTATAGATTTTCAGCGCACACATGCATGTTCACACACACACACACACACCCACACAAACACGCTAGCTCAGAGAGAGAGAGAGAGCCATGATTCTTCAGCTTATCGCTATGAAGGAATTGGTGCATTGAAACACCACGACAGCGGCAATGTTGAACGGACAATATATAGTTTTGTTGTATAATCTCACAAGCTTTAAAATATATTCAAAATGCATTAAAATTGTTATAAATTACAATNATATATAGTTTTGTTGTATAATCTCACAAGCTTTAAAATATATTCAAAATGCATTAAAATTGTTATAAATTACAATCAATCTACTAATGTTTATGCTGCCTTCACTAGTTCAAAATTCCACTACCGGATGTCTGCCACATTGCGTAAATCCACGAATAGAGCATCAACAGCAAAACTTTCTTGGAGCCACAAGCGGAGTTCATATTCACAAAGGTGAACTTATGGTTTTACCATCCGCATATTCGAGTATTCAATGATGCATCAACTAATTTACACCGGACGTTCGAAAATTCAGGTTTTTGTTAAGTCCGGTTAAACTGATTCTGCAATTTTTGAAAATACATTGATGGATCNATATATAGTTTTGTTGTATAATCTCACAAGCTTTAAAATATATTCAAAATGCATTAAAATTGTTATAAATTACAATAAATCTACCAATGTTTATGCTGCCTTCACTAGTTCAAAATTCCACTACCGGATGTCTGCCACATTGCGTAAATCCACGAATAGAGCATCAACAGCAAAACTTTCTTGGAGCCACAAGCGGGGTTCATATTCACAAAGGTGAACTTATGGTTTTACCATCCGCATATTTGAGTATTCAATGATGCATCAACTAATTTACACCAGACGTTCGAAAATTCAGGTTTTTGTTAAGTCCGGTTAAACTGATTCTGCAATTTTTGAAAATACATTGATGGATCNAGACGTTCGAAAATTCAGGTTTTTGTTAAGTCCGGTTAAACTGATTCTGCAATTTTTGAAAATACATTGATGGATCCACCAGTGCTTGGTACACCAGCGTGCACTGGTTCAGGTACTTTTCGAACATCAGGTTGATTTTTAGCGGTTTTTTATTCTTCTTGCAGAGAGATATTAGTGCCATTACACGCAAATTCTAAAGTTTATATCGTCAATTTGTAAAACAAGATGTACAAATTAATTTGGTATATTTTGGACTGCTTTAAAATTACAAGTTGAAGGTGTGTTAAGTATTATTTTTCAGAGAAAGTGTTCGAAAATTCATCTGACGGGTTTCCGTGGGCTCAGGAGTGGGTAAAGGGTGTTTGAAGTTTGCGGTGACAGATTTTTTAAAGATTTGTTTAGGTTCATTATGATAGTAAGGATGCCAGCTTGGTCGAGCAGAAACTCTTCTCTAGAGGCGGGCCGTTCACCTGCGTGGCTGCTCCTGGACTCACCCTGCGCCGACGATGACGTATTATTGAAAAGTTATACCTGTCTGCCTGCCTAGTGAGGATGTAGGCCTCCTCACACGCCACTTATTATCATATGAAACTGTTAGGTGGCTGTCTCACAGCATAGAAACCATAAAGCCATGATCGGGGGTGCGGTACACTAATGGGTAGAAGACCCAATATTATGTGGCCGTGAAACAAAACACTATTTGCAAAAATAGTTATTTTACTCGCTACAAAATTTCCTCCTGGGTGGCACTTACATTGTTGAAACAATACTAGCGTGGTGGCNAAATAGTTATTTTACTCGCTACAAAATTTCCTCCTGGGTGGCACTTACATTGTTGAAACAATACTAGCGTGGTGGCCCTTACATTGTTGAAACAATACTAGCGTGGTGGCAACCTAACTTGTTAGGAAATGGTGCAAAGCAGATTAACAAATTACGGTGTTACAATCCTGGTGCTTTTGAGCTGGCAGGACATGGGGGTGATGCTGTCTGTGGGCGACAAAAAGCAAACTACTGCTTCATAATAGAGACTGACTATTGGAGCTACAAGATGATTAATGCAAAATGTGGTGNAAATAGTTATTTTACTCGCTACAAAATTTCCTCCTGGGTGGCACTTACATTGTTGAAACAATACTAGCGTGGTGGCAACCTAACTTGTTAGGAAATGGTGCAAAGCAGATTAACAAATTACGGTGTTACAATCCTGGTGCTTTTGAGCTGGCAGGACATGGGGGTGATGCTGTCTGTGGGTGACAAAAAGCAAACTACTGCTTCATAATAGAGACTGACTATTGGAGCTACAAGATGATTAATGCAAAATGTGGTGAAGGCTCATAGGCACGTGATGCATGACCACCCCCTGCAGCACTCAAATACCAACTGAAGAAAATGGCGGAGGTCTGCCAAGACCCAGCCCAAAAGGGCGGGAGAGAGACAAGATAATACAAAACATATTTTATAAAAAGAACAAGCACACAAAAACATTGTGACCCTGAATTACAAAACGAATGAACACTTATTGATTAGCTTTGACAAAAAAATTATGTATAAATATAAACATGTGTTGGCAGTAAACAAGTTAAGCAACACATTGTTATAAAGCTCCTGGGCTGTCTCTGACTGTTGCCTTGTTCATTTAATTAAAAACACAATTACACTGCTATAAAAAATCTATAAAATAATTATACTCTCAAATTCGACTATGGCAAATTGGCATTGGGTGGCTTGAGCTGGGCGAGTCNTCAAATTCGACTATGGCAAATTGGCATTGGGTGGCTTGAGCTGGGCGAGTCCACTTTCACCCTAGGAGAGGTGTGGTTACTCATACCTGAATGGCTATAAAACCAAGAAATTTCTTTATAAGAGCTATTCATGTTGAATGTAGTAATTGTTGCCTGGGTGTCAGGCTGCACTTGCACTACTTGCGAATGGACACACAGCGATGTAACACGAGAAGATGGGGTTGCTGTAACTCCGTTTCCACTGTTGCCCCTCCCCTCCACTCTCATTAATTTCCCTGGTGGTAACTTTACTTGAACGGTTGTTTGGTGATTGTGGTCGGCCCGAATTGATATGTCCTGAAAAGTTACCTCTTGAGGACATTAACGTGGGATGGTCACCTGACTCCGGTAGTGCCTCGGACATCGTGCAAGTAGGGTGTACTAGTAAACCGCGCCGAGGCAGGAGTCTTAGATGTGTAACTGCCATGTTCAGTCATTCCCCCNCAAAGTCGTGTAGTAGAGGACATGTCGCAGCTGTGCAAGTGAAGCAGGATTAACAAGCTACGGGAGGTGTGACGCATCACATCGGTTGGTGTATCGATCCATAACCACAAGATCCACGGGAATCTTCAGGTCGGTTGAACTGGTTGATGAATCGGTTTAACCTGACTTAACCGAAACAGTAATTATCGAACGTCCAGTGTACATTGGTGAATTTTCGAATACACTGATTGATCCACGACTTCAACCGACCTGAAAATTCTGTGGATCTGTTGGATATGCATCCAAACATTAACTGATGAATTTTCTAACGCTTTCTCTGAAATATAAAAGTTAACACATCCTGAACTTGTAATTTTCAAACATTCCAAAATATACTAAATTAAATTGTAGTGCTAGTATTACAAATTGGCGATGTAAACTTTAGAATTTGTGTGTAATGGCACAAATATGTGTCTACAAGCAAACGAAAACAACGCTAAAAATGAACCCGATGTTCTAAAAATGCCTGAACCGTTGCACACCGGTGTAGCAATTACTGGTGGATCCATCAATGAATTTTCGCCAATACGTCAATGTAGAAATGTAGAAAATGCTCTCGAACATGTGATTCGATCGCCCATCCAGTTGTTGAAAAATCAATGCAAAGCAAAAATTAATTTGCAAAAGGTGTTGGGAATCGCTATAGTAAGAATGCGACTTTTACTTCACACAAAACTACACAACTTGATCGTTGTGTCGACTCTATCTCGTTTTCAAGTCAAAATAGGCATGTTTATTGGCTAAATTTTAAAATTGAAAGACAAACATGAATTGCTGTTGGTTTTTACAATCATCACGAACCCTCTCATTTCTGCACTTGTTCATTTGTGATTGAAAAAAAAACGAAGTGGATAAACAAAGAGCTGGAGAAGTTTCAATGGTATCATCAGATGACCTTGACATCGGCCTACTAAATTGAGAAGTCTGGATAGAGACGTCACGTCGGTCGGAGGAGCAGCCAGTGAGGAGGAAGGAGATGCAGCGCCTTCTTCTACGAGATCTTCGAGACTTCAGTGCTGACGAGTTGTTTCTATCTGAACTACTAGGTCAAGTGTGAAAGATAACTCGTGCAGCTAGTTGTTCTTAGAACTACCACACAAAACAAAGTTAAGCCCCAGTCCCTTCTATTTTCTTTTAATTCTCCACACAACTAAAATTTTTTAAGTTCAAATCCCAGACACCCAGCCATGCCTGACCTTGTTTTCGGTAGACGGGACTAAGGATAGGAGGTGCCTGGCCTTGGGTGGGCACACTTGTGTTTTATTAGGGCTACACATAGGTTTCCCTGCACTTTTCCCCCATCAATCCCCCCCCCCTCCCCCCACA